>CM074494.1:4972604-4989052 GCA_037389245.1 Oryzias sinensis
AAAAAAAAAAAAAAAAAAAAAATGAATAAACCCCTTTTGTAATCGAGGCCAGACTTTATTCATTTTAATTATTTTTGAAATTCTTTTGTGTTGGACCGGATGGAAAAGGAAAGAAGGGAAGAAGAGAGGGGGATGTTAGAAAGAGGGGGATAGGAGGGTGATCATAGGAGGGAGGGGAGGGGGGTAAAACCATGAAACATCATAAAGCAACAAGCTACTGGCTGTTTATCATTACGGTAAGGTACAGATAGAATACAAATTGCAAAGGGGCGGGGCCTGTCCACACACACACTCAAATGTTACACCTGTTAGCTGTAAAAATGTCCCCATGTCAACATGTACACAATACAGATAGTGTTGAGACACGCATTCTTATGCCAACAAGCCAACTAGTGTGAGATATTTCATTCATTCACACAATTTGTTAGTGCAACGGTGAGCTGACACCTGTGCTCAGTCGAGTGTTTATGTTCTTCTAAAATGGATTATGGAATGTGGAAAGCAGGAGGGGGAGCAACCAGCCACCCCCACACCCAGACCCCCGCCGCAGCAGCCGCGGCAGCCAGAAACCCCCAACGCCACACGGGGCAAGCAGGCAGAGAACAACCGCCCCCGGGCGCCCACGCCCGCCACCCAGGCCAGGGCCAGCAGGACCGCTAGGCCCCAGGAGCCAGAAAGCAGGGTGGCATGGGGGGAAAGAGTGCGCCGCCCCAGCCAAACCAGGAGAGCAGCCCCCCCGCCACGCCGGAAGAGCCCAACGCAGGGCCCCACCCGAGAAGGGCACCCACAGCGCCAGACGAGCACCCCATCACCACCCAGGAGTTCCGGGCATCCCCCTGCCCCAACCCCAGGTACGAGCCAGGACCCCCCCAAGGTAGACCTGCTCCGCGCTCCAGGCAGCCACCCACCAGGGCCACAGACGATCCAGAAAGGCGCAAGACAGGGGCCAGCCGCCCCCGCCCAGGAGAGGGGCACCCCAGAGAGAAGGGGGGCCCACAAGGGTTGTTGTAGACATGGCCCGACCAGGCTCGGCCACAGATGGAAATTGGCAAGGCCCGGCACCCGGCGGCAAGGACCAGAACCCACCCCGCAGGGACACAGACACCCCCGGCTCAGGTGTAATATGATCCCCGGTTTCCGGGCTTGCCAGAAAGCTCAGGGATCCCCCTCCCTGCGTGGGGAAAGCATGACTGTGTGCATGTGTGTTAGTGAGGGTGTGTGTGTGCGTGTGTGTGTGTTTATGTTTGAATGTATATTTTGAGGAGTAAATGGTGTGTGCACTAAGGGGGTGAAGTTAAAATTGGCGGGTAGGGCACTGAGGAGACATCTCCTGATTACTCACAGCTATGTCCCCTCACCCTCCCCACCAAGGGGCCCTAAATGTCTAAATGTCTAAGGTGCAGGGGCCCTAAATGTCTAAGGTGCAGTGTCCGCCACGTCTAAAAGGCCGGTCAGTGAAAATACTGTCCGATTTTAAACCGGTCCGTGTTTCCATTTCCGTGAAAGACGAAACAGGTGACTTTTCGAGCATGCGGCGGGGGTCACATTTTCGCTGAAAGGGGGCAAAGTCGTTCCAACTGCGAAAACAATATCGTCCTTGCAGTCAGTGACTGCTGCTGCGGGCCATAATAAATATTTCAATTTAAAAAGCTTGCTGAAGATGACACTATTCTCTTATGAGTAGAGTGTTAAAATTTAACAAATATAGTTTTTTGGATTCTATCGTGATATATATTGTTATTTTATACTGACGACAAACGAACAGCTTGTTAGCATAGCATTATTAGCATCATTAGTATTGTAGTTTCAGTCTCTAACAACAGGATCTTCTGTGGTACAGGTTCTTAACAGGATTCTGTCTAATATAGATTTTCTGTTGGAAAATTCTTCAATGTCTCTTTTCATGAATCAGCAAATTTGTTTTCATGAATCTTCATCCTCTGTAAAATATCTGCAGGGGGTTTAAACTTTCCTTGTTCATTTGATTTTGTGTCGGATCCATTTAAACAGAGCAGGTCCTGGCGATTTTGATGCCCTGGGTGAAACACTGGGCAGCGGTACCCCACCCCCACGCCCCTTTGCATACGTGCCCCAATAACTCAAATCCTGAATACATACAAACAATGAATTTCCAGATATTTCCATCTGTTTTTATAAATGAACATAAATGGAAACAAAAGGACATATTCTTCTGCATTGTGTCACATAAAACCCTTAAACAGATTGTGTACATCGAATCTGAAGCACTGACTATATATGAGAACAGTTAAAGGGCTTAGATTAAATCCACCAATAAGCTAATTAACAAAACTTTAAATCAAAGCAAAATCAATTTGAGTTTAAATTGTCATGTTTTTTAGTTCCATGATTCAAATGTGAATTCATTTTCTGTCAGTTCATTTTGTATTTTTGTCATGCATTAGGGATGAACTTCATTTTAAAGTAAATTCAAATCTATTGCATTTTCATTCATGATCATGTTTTTGGGTTAAAATCGTGAAGAACTGGTTAAACTGTGAAAATATCATCTGTCAGTCTTTCATCAGGGTGGGTCCCACCTGACTGAAGTACCAAGTTCCTGGACCTCCAACTGCATCACTGCTCTGAACACCCTTTTCTGTCTGATTGCAGGTTGGAGAGATGCAGTTTGTCAGAGATCAGCTGTGAAGCTCTGGTCCCAGCTCTGAAGAAAAACCCGTCCAATCTGACAGAACTGGACTTGAGTGGGAACCAGAACCTGCAGGATTCAGGATTTCTTCATCTGTGTGGTTTTCTGGAGAGTCCAGACTGCAGACTGCAGACTCTGAGGTCAGACTCCATGTTTCAGTTGTGTTCAGATCAATATGAATGAACTTTATTAATCCCAACAAGGGGAAACTTAGTTCCAGTAATTCTCAAACAAGAAGCTCAGACAAACAACAACACAGAATACACACACATTTCAAGAAGTTACTGAGGACAATGCAGCCGAGCGCATTAGATGACCTGTGACGGTGCACCCTTGTATAGCATGCAGATGGTCCACGGGGGTCGGGTTGGTGACAAAAAATGTCATATCTCTACACTGCGTACAATGTGTAGATACAAGAAAGAAACGACACCATTTAACACAAATAGCACATATTTAGACAAAACACAGTACAAGAGGCTCAGGAGGGTGGGGAGGATGAAGGGAGGGGGCCCCCCATGAATTTGTCCTTCAGGTGAAGCTCCGCGAGCCAGGCACATCCTCCAGGCAGCACACGGAGGAGGGAGGGGGGTAGCGGGGAAGCCGAGGTCAAGCAGGGGGTGAGTTGCAGTTATCAACTGTGTGAACAGCTGCTGTAGTCCACTCTTTAGAAGCAGCTTTGTTTTTGTAGAGCCAAGGACGGTTGTCCACAGCTCCTTCGGGGAGTACGATTAGATTAAAATACTTTTGGGCGCCAGCTTGTTTTTTGATTTGCTGACTGAGCCCTTGACTGGCCCGACGCTTTTTGAGGCAGAATTTAATTCAAATGAAACATAGGTGAATTTAGCCCAGTCTTCCCTCGATCCGGGTAGAATCGCTCCAAGGTGGCTTCCATCTTCCGCACAAGTTCAGGGGTCTCAAGCAATCTGCTTAAGTGGGCAAGACAAGTACAGAGCTTTTGATCCGCTTGTGAAAGTTTTTCGTTCTGAGTCTCTCCTCCTCAAAGAATCCTTCCCTGGAGCCTTGACAGATCGCCTCTATCCATCTTCCGCTCCCAGACCACCCGATAAATCAGAAATCCTCCAGTCCCAATGAGGAGGAATCCAATTATCAGAAATCCAAATAGGTACACATCCTCAACGTCTTCCACAGACAGCTGGCCCAGGTACACCAGCCTCAACTTGCCCCATGGATCGATGGTGTATCCAGCCACATGGGTGCCGTCTGGGGAGGAAGGCTCCGCTTTATCGTTCCTTAGAATGGAAAGAACTTTGTTGATCGAATTCAGAGACCAGCTAATAAGATAAAAAAATTAGTAGTTGCAGAAGGCTGAATACAGCAGCTCTGGGGCAGACAGGACAAAATGCCTTGGGAAGGGCTGACACAGGAGGAGTGATGAAAAAGTTGTGTTGACATGTACCACTTAATCAATTCTGCTTTGATCTGAATGTTAAATCTAAATGGTCAGAAAATTCCCAATGCACCTATCTTGAACTTGTTAGTGATGCCCACATCACTGTACCATGAGACGTGTCAGTAATAGAACATGACCAGACCCAAATAATGGGACTTTAACCTTTAACTTCACCACCACCAAGGACAAAACATATATGTAAATAAAATAAAACATAAATAAACCAAGTCCTTGCAGAAGAGCAGAATGGATTTAGGAAAAAACATAAATATGATATTCAGATGTCCAATTATTTAGAATGCTAGAGAACACCTTTATACACGGTACTCAGAAGATTAATGCCTTTATCATTCAGAGGGGCTCTTGGGTCTGTTTTTGAATAATCGATTTGTACCAACTTGATGGTATAAAGTCATTTTTAAAGCAGAATCTCAAAAGACAATGTCAAATATCAATTTAGGACACTTAAAAACCTGGTTTGATAGTTCATCCACACCAGGAGCTTTTTAAAGTTTAGTTTTCTCAATGACTTTTAGGACCTCCTCAATTGTAATATGTACAAGTGAAGCTTTACCCCTCCTGAAATATCTTTATAATGCTAACTTTTTATCAAAATCACTCTGACAGTTTTCAAACACAGTAAGAATGTTAGGATCCTGGTTTTCCCCCACACCTACCAAAGAATCCTCATCACACCTGCCACCCATCACCTCATCAGCCTGCAGCCTTCTTATGGACTCCTCACCCATCAGCCGACGTCAGTCCGTCTGCTTCATGTGGTAGAGTTCAGACCCATGTTATGCTCTATGTCATGTTATGCTCTATGTCAACTCTATGCCAAGTGCCTCATGCTGCAAGCTCATCCTTTCTATGTCTGCCTCTCCAGGAATCACCATCAGCTACGCCTCCAGTCTTTGATCACCGTTTGTCACTCTTCTGGACTCCAAGCAAGGTTCAATTCCGACATCCTGTCACAGCCGCAAAACATCCAAGCCTGAAGCTTCCACCACCTCTGGGACTCAATAAATATCACTTATTCAGCCACCCTCTGTTTCTGTCCTGCTTCTGGGTCCAGCCACGCTCATCATAACAGAACGGACTGACCATGTTGGACCCAGCAGGTTCAGATCCCTTCAACCAGACTCTGTCTACCCATGCCACCACCCTGGACCAACAGGGACAGATAATCTACGCACTGTCGAACAATCAACAGACCACCTTGTAGCAATTATCCCAACTCCAGTCACAGCTCCAAACCATTGCTGATGGCGCAACGCACCTACCCTCATCTTCAGCTGCTCCTCCTTATCAGCCACCTCATGTGAGTTCCTCTTCTCCCGTCCATGAAGCTCTTATTCCTAAACCAGATCCATATTCCGGAACCACCGGTCACTGTCGTGGTTTCCTTCTCCAATGTTCTCTGGTCTTCTCACAACAGTCCGCCATGTACTCCTCGGATAACTCCAAGATAGCCTTTGTCGTCGGACTATTACGCGGTCAGGCTCTGGAGTAGGCAGAGGCCTTTTTGGCTAATCAGAGCACCGAATCAATATCTTTTCAAACCTTTCTGGGACACTTCAAACAAGTGTTTGAAATGCCAGAAAGAGACCATGACGCCTCCTGGAAGCTGCTCAGTCTTCGACAGGGCAGACGCTCCGTGGCTGAGTACTCCGTTGACTTCTGCATCCAAGCTACGGAAGCAGGTTGGAACACGAGAGCCCTACTCAGTCAAAGATGAACTGTTACACTATGAAAAACCGGCCTCACTCAATGCTTTTATTACGCTCTGCATAAGAATTGATAATGGCTTCTGTGAGCGCCGCTGTTCAGAGAACTACAAGCCCCGACCGGCCTTTCCGAGACCCACGACACGTCTGGCCACGCCCCCCTCCGATCTCCCCCCCTGCCGAATTCGGTGCCCATCCATAAATCTCTGAGGAACCAATGCTCCAAGGAAGAAGGCATTTATCACTCAAGGAAAGACAGGAGCGTTGGACTAAGGGAGAATGTTTCTATTGTGGCAGTAAGAATCATCATGTGGCTGTCTGCCCCCTCAAGCCAAAAAGAGAGAGTTCTTCAGTTGTCATGGGGACACTAAAAGGCACGAGGTCTGACACCCGGACCCCAGCAAGAACTGAATTTCTGGCTTCTCTCTCATCCGGCTCCTGGTCACGTTCAATATCTGCCCTCATCAACTCGGGGGCTGGGGCAACTTCATTAATAAAGACTTGGCCATGGAAGCTGGACTGACTCTCATTCCCCCGGACCCCTGCTTAAAGGTCAGTGCAGCTAATGGGCAACCTCTCACTTTAATCCAGCACCAAACTGCTCCCATGACTCTGTTTTTCTGGCAACCATTGTGAATCTCTCCAGTTCAATGTTTTTCAGGCCTCTTCCTGCCAGGTCATTCTGGGTCGTCCTTGGCTTAGTTTACATAATCCTCACATAGACTGGCAGTCTAATTGCATATTATGCTGGAGCTCTTATTGTCATTCCACCTGTCTCCGCTCCGCTCTCTCTGATCTGCAGACTGCTAGTTTACCACCTGATTCCCCAGACCTGTCTGGGGTTCCTCCCATGTACCATGACCTTGCAGCAGTTTTCAGTAAACAAAAGGCTTCTGCCCTTCCCCGTCATAGACCCTATGACATCGCTATTGATCTGCTCCCGGGCGCCACCCTACCCACATCAAAACTGTACAGTCTCTCCAAACCAGAGCTGACTGCCATGGAACAGTATATCAAAGAGTCCCTAGCAGCAGGCATTATCAGACCATCCTCTTCCCCTCTGGCAGCTGTTTTTTTCTTTATGGCAAAGAAGGACAAGACACTCCGTCCATGTATTGATTACCGTCTTCTTAACAATATCACAATCAAGAACAAATACCCCTTACCTTAATTAAATTCGGCTTTTGAGTATCTCCAAGGAGCCTCGGTTTTTACTAAATTGGACCTCCGTAACGCATATCATCTCGTGCGTGTACGGGAGGGAGACGAGTGGAAGACCGCATTCAACACCTCTTTAGGCCACTTTGAATATCTTGTGATGCCATTTGGGTTAACCAATGCTCCAGCTGTTTTCCAGGCACTAGTGAACGACGTTCTACGAGACTTCCTTAACCGGTTTGTGTTCATCTACCTGGACGATATTCTGATTTGTTCTCCTTCACTTGAACCCCATGTCCAACATGTTCATCAGGTCCTCCAACGTCTCCATGAAAATAAACTTTATGTCAAGGCTGAAAAGTGCGAATTTCATGCCCCCAAGATCTCATTCCTTGGCTTCATTGTTGAAAAAGGTCAGCTTAACATGGATCCAGCCAAAGTCGCTGCCATTAAGGAATGGCCTAGACTGACCTCACGTAAAGATCTACAACGTTTCCTTGGTTTTGCCAATTTTTATCGTCGTTTCATGCGTAACTTCAGCAGTGTTGTACGCCCCCTAACTGGCCTAACATTTCCCAAAACCCCTTTTCTGTGGAGCCCAGAGGCCGAGGATGCCTTCAACCTCCTTAAGGACCGGTTCACCTCTGCACCAATCTTAGCCCAAGCTGATCCCTCCCGACAGTTTGTGGTAGAGGTTGACGCCTCCGACTCTGGGGTGGGGGCAGTCCTCTCCCAACGCACTGAGGACGGGAAGCTTCACCCATGTGCATTCTTCTCACGCCGGCTGTCTCCCCCCGAACATCATTATGATGTTGGAAATAGGGAATTGTTGGCCATCAAATTGGCCCTGGAAGAATGGCGCCATTGGCTGGAGGGTGCTGAACATCCTTTTTTAGTCTGGACTGATCACAAAAATCTAGAATACATCAGTTCAGCTAACAGACTCAATCCTCGTCTGGCCAGTTGGGCGTTTGTTTTTCAGCAGATTAAATGTCACGGTTTCTTTTTGCCCTGGGTCGCGCATCTACATACCTCACCCTGACACCTCGAGTCCTATTCTTCCTCCCTCCTGTGTTCTAGCTAGTCTCTCCTGGGAGATCGAGACTGCCATACAGCATGCTCTGGCCACTGATCCAGACCCCGGAAACGGACCTCCAAACCGCCAATATGTTCCAGCTTTGGTCCGGTCACAAGTGTTGACCTGGGTCCATGCATCTCAGTTCTCTTGCCATCTGGGTTTCCGTCGGACACTGCTCCAAGTCCAACGTCACTTCTGGTGGCCCTCCATTGTCTCTGACACTAGGTCTTATGTCGCAGCCTGCACAATTTGCGCCACCAGTAAATCAGCCCATCAAGCTCCTCCTGGCCTTCTAAATCCACTGCCAATCCCTTCCAGACCTTGGACTCACATCGCAGTGGATTTTGTGACCGGACTTCCTGCCTCTAAAGGCAACACAGTTATCCTGACCATCGTAGATCGCTTCTCTAAAGCTGCCCACTTTGTGGCTTTGCCCAAGCTGCCCACTGCTGCAGAGACTGCCAGAAGCCTCATTGACAATGTATTTCGTCTTCATGGCATTCCCTCAGATATCATTTCCGACCGTGGTCCCCAGTTTGCATTCCAGGTCTGGAAGTCTTTTTGCCAGGGTGGGGTGCTACTGCCAGCTTATCCTCGGGGTTTCCACCCTCAGACAAATGGCCAGAGCGAATGCTAGTCTCCTCGGCTACTGGAAGGTCCCCCTTTGAAGCCTCCTTGTGTTACCAGCCCCCTCTATTCCCCTCTGAGGAAGCTGATCTAGCCGTTCTCTCTGTGGCAGCCCATATCCGCCGCTGTCGCAGGGTCTGGTCTGCTACTAAGCAGTCTCTGCTCCGTGCTTCACAGCGTGCCAAGACCACAGCTGACAGGCGTCGTTCCCCAGCCCCGGCTTACTCTCCTGGACAGAAGGTTTGGCTGTCAACAAGGGACCTTCCTCTTCGCACCGAATCACGTAAATTGTCCCCCCGCTACGTAGGCCCATTCATTGTGGACTCTATTATCAATCCTGCCTGTGTGAAACTGCGCCTGCCACGCTCGACGAAAGTCCATCCAGTTTTTTATGTCTCCCGCCTCAAGCCTGTGGTCTCCAGCCCTCTGTGCCCTCCGTCCGTACCCCCACCTCCCACCCGGCTGGTGGAAGGTCATCCGGTCTACACTGTCCGTTGTCTCCTGGATGTGCACATCTACCAAAGAATCCTCATCACACCTGCCACCCATCACCTCATCAGCCTGCAGCCTTCTTATGGACTCCTCACCCATCAGCCGACGTCAGTCCGTCTGCTTCATGCGGTAGAGTTCAGACCCATGTTACGCTCTATGTCAACGTTTAACTCTATGCCAAGTGCCTCATGCTGCAAGCTCATCCTTTCTATGTCTGCCTCTCCAGGAATCACCATAGCTACGCCTCCAGTCTTTGATCACCATTTGTCACTCTTCTGGACTCCAAGCAAGGTTCAATTCCGACATCCTGTCACAGCCGCAAAACATCCAAGCCTGAAGCCTCCACCACCTCTGGGACTCAATAAATATCACTTATTCAGCCACCCTCTGTTTCTGTCCTGCCTCTGGGTCCAGCCACACTCATCATAACAAAGAAGCTCTCTTTTCAGTTCCATTTCTCTGCTAAACATTATTTGTCCCATTGACTCTGCAGTTTATTATTAGAGTAAAGTTGTTTTCTTTAACATATTCCTTTATTGCTTTTACAGTTCTGATTTGGTTTATTTTTTATCAATTTCTTTGTATAAAACATGACCAAACCATTTATAACAATGGTTCAGATTTCCCCGTGTTTGTTTATCTTCCCTCAGCTGAAGACCAATTTTACGTAGTGACTCACAACAGAATGATTCCAGAAAATAAACAGGCCCTTTTCTGATTGGTATTTATTTTGTAAACCAACTTGCATATTATTTATAAAGTTTATTTCAATGGTTTTAAATGGCTAATAGAGCACTGATTGATCAGGGAATTTACTTCTGTCATCAATTAGGTTCATCAGATCAGACTCATTGCTTCTTACCAGCTCCAAAGGGGGAGGACTTTAAATTCAACACACTCATTTAGGCCTACGATGCCCGTGACCTGACATGGATAAAATAATAAAAAAAGTCTCATTCCCAAAAATTTATATTTTGTTCCCACAAATTAATATCTTGTTCCCACAAATTGAGATCTTTGCTTCTTACCAGAGAACAACTTAATTATTGAGATCGCAATAATTAAGTTGTGCAAACAAAATAATATCTTGTTCCCACAAAATAATATTCTGTTCCCACGCATTAATTAATTTGTGCAAACGAAATACTTCACGTCATAAAGCATTCATAAACACATTCATGTTACAGCAGATACCTTCACATTTCTGTCTGTGTGTATCTCATTACACTGCACGGAAAACACGGATGATGTTTAGAGATCCAATTTATTCATTTGAAAAAGCACAATAGCAACGGTTATCACATTTTCATGTCTGGGTTCATTCACATTCTGGTACCATCTCCGTCCATCCTGCTGCAAAATGAATGATCGATTTATTATTGTTTCGATGAAAATATCTCTGCCACTTGCAGGCGAAGGCAGGGGACATCCTGGACAGGTTGCCAGGTTGTCGCAGGGCCATAATCACACACCCATAAACACTCACATCTAGGGACAATTTAGAGCAGTGTTGTTCAACCTTTTTTGAGCCACGGCACACTTTAACCTTGACAAAAATCCACCAGTATCCAAAAATAAAAAATAAAAAACGGAGAAACTCTTAGTCTGTATTGATCTACAGACCCTACCCAATCTCACATGCATTTTTGTGATTATTGTGGCAGACAAAGCAGGAATTTGCAGCTGTTTTTTCTTAAAGACTCCCTCGGAGTCCATGCAGGTGGGAACTGGCCTTCTCACTCCTGCAGAGTTTGTCATGGAGTTCCTTTTATTGACTCTTTGATCTTCTTGTTTTCATTGGAGAGTCTGCTCATTCGATCATTGAGGGATTTTACTGACTCTCTGAGTGCTGAATCCTCTACGGTCAAGGATTCCACTTGCTTTTGGTAGAGTCTTTAATTTCTTGGAATTCCCGATGAAGGATCTCCAGGAGGGAAAGATGGCTGTCAAAGCTCGATATGCTTCTTTGCATTGATGCTAAGCTATCTCATGTGTTGGATTCAAACTGCGTATTTGGTGGAGATGCTCCCAGTGAATCTTTGGGACACACCAGCAAACAGCAAAGAAATTAATATTTTCACCAAGAGTGTGAAATTGACTTTTGTTTTACATATGCGTAAGATAAATGTGTATTTAATCTTTGGAGCAAGCATGCCTGTCAGTGAAAGATGCAATGTGGAAAGGCATTACACTAAGTACACTGCAACGGTCTCTTTACACTAAACTGATGAATAAGGCGAGCTCACCAACAGATGCATCATTTAAAGTGGCACACATTCTGACCAAGCACAAGAAGCCCATCACTGATGGTGGGATCATCAAAGAGGCTATGACTGCCGTAGCAGAATCATTATTTCAAGAGTATAAAAATAAAACTGAGATTCTGTTCCCCATTGTCGACATCCAGACCGGGACACGTGTGTCTGGTTTTCACTGCAGTGTGACGAGTCTGTGGACTCCACTGATACAGCTTAGCTGTCCGTTTTCATACAGATGGTAGTTACTGACTTCCACCAAGGAGGAATTTTTTTTCTACTAAAAACCACAACAAAGGGGATTAATATTTACAACACCGTAAAGGAGTACTTTGTGGAAGATAAGGTTCCCACTGAAAAACGGGTCTCAGTAACAACTTATGGAGGACCAGGAATGATAGGATGTCTCTCAGAATTCATAGCTTACTGCAAAGCTGACCTAGATTTTCCTAAATTTCAGATCTATCATTGCATCATCCACCACACTAAAGTCAGATGGCTCAGCAGAGGCAAGGTTCTACTGCACTTTCTCTCTGTGCTCAGTGAAATCAAGGATTTCATGGCAAATAAACGTTTAAGGTTTATAACAGGGTTCTTCAATGTCTCTTTTCAAAGTTTTCATGAATCAGCAACTTTGTTTTCATGAATCATCATGTCATTTAAAAATGCATTTTACAATTTAGGATTCAAGATGAAGAAACACAATTTCATTTGACATTTTTTAAATTAAAGCCTTGTATTAAAGCAAAATCAATTGGATTTTAAATTGCCACTTTTTTGGTTCCATAATTCAAATAAACATTTTCCAACTGTCAGTTAAATCTGAATGCCTGCCATGCATTTTGAATTTAGTCATTAAATATCCCATGATGAAAAGTTAAATTTTAATTCCTCGTCTGTTTTGAACTTCATTTTAATATCAATTCAAATCTATTGTATATTAATTTATCTAACACCCCACACCTCCCTGTTGTAATGTATTTTGATATACAAGTCATCACAATTTTTCAGTCCACAGTTTCAAAATGTCATCTGTCAGTTTGTCATCACCTGACTGAATGTAACCAAGTTCCTGGACCTCCAGCTGCATCACTGCTCCTGAACACACTTTTTTGTCTAATTTCAGGTTGAAGTACTGCAGTTTGTCAAAGATCAAATGTAATGCTCTGGTCTCAGCTCTGAAGAAAAACCCATCTAATCTGACAGAACTGGACGTGAGCTGGAACTGGAACCTGCAGGATCCAGGAATTCTTCATCTGTGTGGTTTTCTGGAGAGTCCAGACTGCAGACTGCAGACTCTGAGGTCAGACTCCATGTTTCAGTTGTGTTCAGATTAATAAGATGAGTACAGATCACTGACTGATGACATCACTACAGAACAACAATGTTACAGTAGGGGGGCGCTTGGGCATCAATGATCAATCAGATGTCCTTTTGGCATCCTACCCACCAAATTTAACTGTAACTTAGACATTTAGGGCCCCTTGGTGGGGAGGGTGTTTGGACATCACTGTGAGTAATCAGAGATCCCTCTCCACGCGTGTGCTCTCTGGCAAGGGGGGGCCGGGTTCACAATACATTTGAGCCTGGGGGTGTCCGTGTCCCTGTGGTGTAGGTTGTTGTCCTTGCTCTTGAGCGCTGGCCTGCTCCAGATTTCATCTATTGGTGAGCCTGCACAGACCATGGTAACAACACTTCTTGTGCACCCCCACTGCTCTTGAGTGTCTTCTTCCTGGGCAGGGGAGGCTGGACCCTGGCTTGCTCTCACCTGGACCAACCGTGGACTGGGTGGGTGGTTGTCTGGAGCGTAGGGCGGGTCTCCCTTAGGGGTCCCTGGTCCGTGCTCGAGGTTGGGGTAGGGTGATACCCAGAACTCCTGGGCGGTGGTGGGTTGCTTGTCTGGGGCTGCTCTCATGATGCAGGGGCTTGTGTTGGGCCCTACCGGCTCGACGGTGGGCTGCTCTCCTGGTTGGGCTGGGGCTTGCACTCTCTGTCCCCCGTATGTATACAGTTGCGAAACCCATAGTATGGGGATGGCTGAACACCCTCCCTCTTTCTTTTTACATTCCATCTTCCACTTTAGAAGAACATGACCCACTCGAGCACAGTTTGAGAGATTAAATAAAATATTTGGCACGGGTCGGTCCAGATGCATAAGTGCGTGTGTGAACATCGGTTTTATTGTGTACATGTTGACATCTTTTGTATGTGGGCATTTTTGGAGAAAACAGGTATGTTTGTGGCATTTGGGTGTGTGTGGACAGGCCCCGCCCCTTTTTGGATTTATATTACTTATAATCCTGACTGTAATTATTGTAAACACCTAGCAGCTTGTTGCTTTATGCTGCTTCAAGGTTCTACCTCCCCTCTTCTTTAATCCCCCCCACCCGGCATCCTTCTCTCTTCTTCCCTTCTTTTCTTTTCAGTCCGGTCCAACAAAAGTATGAAAATGAATGAAGTTTAGCCTAAATTACAAAAGGGCTTTATTCAAATATACACCTAGTGTGTCCAATGTTTCCTAATCCCTGTTTTTTTTCATTTATTTATTTAAGTGAGACAACAGAAAAACAAAACAAAACAACAACAAACACTGAAAAAAAACAGATCTGACAAACACAGACAACTACCAATACTAACACATGAAGGCAGGAGATAAAAAAATAAATTTTTCCTAATCCCTGTTGTAACAGTAAAATATGTCCAACACAATATGCTTTCATCTCTCATCTGTCTGCTCAGCTGTTGGACAGGACAAGTTAAAAAAAGAGAACAACAATATTACATTAATGTGATTTGTTTGTTAATTTAATTAGGTCAAAATTGTATCGTAAAAATGTGCTAAATTGCCATAATACTAGTTGCTATGCTGTTAATAAAGACGGTGGAATATATTTTTGATATTCTTAAATAAATTGGATGATGCATAAGGAAGAGTGAGAGAGAGGAGAAATTATGATGATATGAGGAGTAGACGGTACATTTGTGTCAGTCCAGCTGAGATGAAACGTTAAGAAAATACATGAAGAAGTCCAAGAAATCCTAGGTGTGTTAAGAATGACCTGAAAGTGAGTTCAGAATAACATGTTTATGGTTTTGCAAGGGGTTGTTACATAAAAATTACAGTTTAGGATAAAAAGCTCAGTGCACTGCATGAATGAACTCCTTCTTTATGATGTCACAGGGGAAAAGTTCATTGTGAGAAAATTTTCCACATAAACGAGATTTTTTTTTTTCCAAATCCCTCATCATGCCCCAGGCTTCTGACCCTTGATTTAGACCAGAACTTACATGTTGAAGACCATAGCTTCACTGTCACGTCTCTTTAGTTCTCCATGGGACAGCAGTTTCTCTCGCTGTCCCTCTTTGTCTCTCTGTCACTGGCAGCTCTGGATCTGAGTGAAGCCGCAAAGACAAAAGCAGCAGAAAATCCCTGTATTACTACAGACGTATATTACTGGAAGGAGCATCTCCAATGTCACCCATTGACTTCTACAGTCCCTACTAGAAGCCTAAATTTTTAGCTCACAGGTGCTGCCATATTGGCTGGAGTCAACTCCGCCTAACCCAGACGTTCCAAATATGGGGAAAAGAGGCAGTACCATTGAAATTGTATTTGTTTTTGGGGACAATTGGGCAAAACAGAAGTCCAAGAAAGAAGAGAGCTGGGCAAATAAAATGCAGATTTTCCCAAAAATTAGGTTGTAAAACAATAAATTCTTATTAATGGATAAAACTGAAATTGATCTGTCGACCGGCCCTAAGGCCAGAAATAATCAAACACCAGGCCAGATAGACCCACTAGCTTTGAATTTGAAAAATAAGGAGAGAGAGAGAGAGTAGCGACTTTCTGATGACAGACAGAATTTGCGGTCAGTGTATTTAAACACGCATGTGCAGTGAGGGATGTATTAGTGGGTGTTCGATTGGCCTTCCTGCATGTCAACCAAGTCCCGTACTTCTCGTGATGATTTTCAGAATCAGAATCACTTTATTTGCCAAGTACAGCGCATGTACAGGGAATTTGACTTCAGTAACCTGTGCTCTCATGCTTTTAATTTGCTGACAGATTTTTTAGACATATATGTTTATTTATTATTTATACTTTATTGATCCCACACGTGGGAAATTTGTTCGTTACCATAACAACTGACAGGAAAAAAAGACTAAGAATAATATAAATAAAAAAAGAACAAGGAAAATGTGGTATAATTTAAAGAGCTATTTACAAAACAGTGCAGGTAAAGAGATGTGCAAAAGAAATGTGCAAAATAAAGAAAAGAGAAAAAAAAAAAAAAAGAAAAAAGTGCAAGGTTATCTTCTGCATTGTGAGTTATTGAACAGGGTTATAGTATTTGGCAGGAAGGTTTTCTGGTACCGGGCAGTTTTGGAGCGGAGCTGTCTGAGCCTTCTAGAGAAGGAGCTCCGCTGTTTGTCCAGAACAGGGTGGAGAGGATGCTCTGGGTTGTCCATGATGGATAAGAGCTTGTTAAGTGACCTCCTCTCCATCACTGCTTCAAAGGTTTCCTGTCTGCAGCCAATGACAGAACCCGCCTTCCTGATCAGCTTGTTCAGTCTGTTGGTGTCACTGACTGCAATGCTGCTTCCCCAGCAGACCACGGAGGAGAACAAGGTGCTGGCTACCACAGACTGGTAAAAGATCCCCAGCATCTTGCTGCACACATCAAATGACCTCAGCTTCCTCAGGAAGTAGAGTCTGCTGCAGGCCTTTTTGTACACAGCAGTGCTGTGGCTCCTCCAGCTCAGTCTGCTGTCGATAGTCACACCCAGATATTTATACTCCTCCACCGCTTCCACATCCCTGCCCAGGATGCAGAGGGGTTGTAAGACAGTCCTTTTCCTCCGGAAGTCGATCACCATCTCCCTGGTCTTGTCCACATTGAGCAGCAGGTGATTCTCTCCAGCCCACTTTTTTTATTTATATTATTCTTAGTCTTTTTTTCCTGTCAGTTGTTATGGTAACAAACAAATTTCCCACGTGTGGGATCAATAAAGTATTTCTGATTCTGAT
>CM074494.1:4989552-5046333 GCA_037389245.1 Oryzias sinensis
AGTGACGTCACAATCAAAGACTTTCTCTGTTTGTTCTACACAGAAACCACAAGAGAAGAAACTGAAGGAGAAGATTGTGTTTGTAGAAAGAAGAACATTTACAACTTTGTTTTCTTTCTTTTTGCTTCATTTGACAGCTTTGGATTGAATATTTGTGTTTTCATTTCTTTGTTCTTCAGAGAAAAGTTGTTTCTGATCATTTGACAATAAAAAACATCCTGATTTTGTCTTCATTCCAGAGTTTGTGTGAAATCTGATGAAGAAAAGTGGGAATAATATGAGGGAAAAACTGAGGCAGTTTTCCTGGAACTCCAGAAATGACAGAGTTCATGTTTAGAGCAGAAACATCTGTCAGTCAGTCTGTGTCCTTTGGACTTTCTGCAGTAAAATAGCTTCATTCCAGTGAAGCTTTCCTCAAGATTTGATCTAAATGTTTTTTCTACTTCAATGATTCAAAAGCTGAAAACACCAAAGGTCTGGTTTTCAGTGGAATCATGGTTAGTACAATACAGTAGTTGGAAGGTAACCTGTAGGTAATATTATTGTACTTCAAATTCATTGTTTACTAATCCATATCAGTGATTGTTAAATGTTCCATTCTATGCATCACCTGAAAATCTATGTTTCTAGGTTAACTCTATGGTAATTTGGACCTTTTCTGATCATTAGCAAAGACATGATAGAAAATGTATTACAGCCCTCATGAGAACTTGTTTTTTGGTATCATTAGACTCTAGACCAGGGGTCAGCAGCATTTATGACATCGACAGTTCTACATTTTCTCCATAACAACTGTGCTATCACTAATTATAATGTGAACTCTAATACAAAGGAATACAAAAACATTTCTAAGAGATCTGAAATGTTATTGAATTCACTAACAGCAGGTCAAATATCTTTTTTTTAAACAAATTTTGGCTTTAACTCAAAAAAGTGCTTTCATAACAATATTGCACAAGCAAAATAGGTCAAAGCTGAAATAGTATTGTAACTATTTATTAAAAAACAAACTTACTGGATTTGTGGTATGTCATACCTACAGCATTAGGATTGGATAAGTCAGAACAAAATACCATGAATATTTCTAAGAACTTGCCAGCAGTGTCTAAAGTGCTGGAAAAGTGGGTTGCAGAACAATTTACAGGACATCTTAATTATAGTCCTTAAAATGACATGGTGGCCTGTCAGACTCCTCCCCCTCCAGCTCTGCTGCTCATCACTCTCAGCTGTGACCACTCTACTCATCAAGACACCTGCTACCTAAGGAGACCCAGCCTCATCATTCTTCGCCAGTCCATTAACCCAGATGGTGCTTAGTCTCTAGAAGCCCACTACGTCTGGCCCACTTGTCTCGTCCTGAGGTAACCTTGTCTGTTTTCTGCGCTTCAGGTTTTCACCTCATGCCAAGAGTGTCATCTGAAACTTACCACTCCGAGCAGCACAAGCCACAACTCTCCATTGCTGACGCCGCCTGTGATTGTGAGCCACAGTCTCTGTGCTCCTCTGGATCTCCAGCCACGCCTCACACCAAGCCCCAGCTCTCCTCAAGATCTCCAGCCACTCCATGTACCAAGTACTCGAGCCACGAACTGTCTGGTCCCCAGCTCTTGGGATTCTACATGAACGGTACCGGAGTCTTCAATCAAGAGCCGGAGCCACGTTACCCTCAGCCTCGTCAGGAACCAGCAAGAACTTTAATAAACATCTTACTTACCTCTCACCTACCTGTCTCTGCCTCTGAGTTTCAGCATCTGGGTCTGTTCCGCGTTCTAGTCATGACATAAAACTCCCATCTAAAAGAATCTGTTGCTAAGCAGAGCACAAGTGGAAAGCCTCTAAATCAACAGTGGAATTGGAAACCCTGAAAAATCACATGAATAATTTTAACCGTCAAATGAAAAAGGCAAGGTCAAACTACTTCTCGCAATTAATTGATGCCAATAGAAATAATCCCAGGGTACTTTTTAAGGTAATAAATCAGCTAAGTGAAGCCCCACATACTAGCAATTTACCGACTTCCCCATTAATCTGTGAGCAAATTGCACATCATTGTAACAACATTTCTAACATTAGGTCCCAGATATCCATTACCAGATCTTCGTCACCTCCTATTCTGCCAACTCCGCCTGCGAGCCCTACAGTAGTCCTTAAACTTTCATTCAATCTCCTTCAACACTCTGCTCCGATGATGTAGTTGTTATGTTGCGGCAGGAAGGCACAGAGACTTGAGGTTCAGCAATGGCTCGTGGCGTGGCTGGAGGTACGGTGTGGGTACCGGATGTTCTCGGGCTGCCGGATGTTCTCGGGGTCCTTCGACCAATGATAATGTCACACTATTTGATTTTTAAAAAAAATGACAATTGCGGTATCATACATTAAATAACGAACAATAACAATGTAGGAACTTAGTGAGTTGAGGGGGGGGGGTTCCAAGATGGCGGCCTAGTTGGTCTGTTTTCGCTTCGCTCCGCACCTACTTTAGTTAAAAAACAGTTGTGAAAAGTTATATAGTGACGAACCTTGCTTATAAAAGTTTCATTTTGAATATTTTTTCGAACTCTGCTAATACCATGGTGAAAAAGCGGGAATATTCGGCTGTGACGAGCTCCGACGATGCTGGCGCAAGCTCGAGCGCGCTTGCTAGCGGTGGTCACGACTATTCAAAAATACTGAAGATATGGTGACCGATGTCCCACAGGAAGAGTTTCCGCCGCTGCCACTAACTCCAAGTAAGCCACCTGTAACTAAGAAAAAGGCTCAAAACCAGGCTACATCATTGCCAAAAGACGACATTTACGCCCAGCTTGCTAGTATAACTGAGCTCATTAATATGAGGTCGGAGGCTATTGAGGATAAAATAGCTGGCCTAAACAACAAGGTGGAAGCTGTGGCTAATGATGTTAAAGCTGTTAGCACCAAGATGGCTGTTCTGGAACAACGGGTAGACTCCTTGGAGATGCCTGTTAAACTTCTACAAAGAAGAGTGGATGAACTTGAATCTTACACAAGAAGATGGAATCTGAAGCTTGTGGGTGTTCCTGAGACTGAGAATGAAAACACACGCCTTGTTGTGATAAAAATATGTCAGATGGTCCTCCCTTCCATGAAGGAAAAGCTGGTGGATGTTATAGACACTGTGCATCGACTTGGCAATAAGAGGCAGCCTTCAAGCAACACACGATCCAGAGTTATTGATCACCATCATTGGTGATCAATAACGTAACTCCATTTTAAAAAGGAGAAGAGGAGAGAAAAAGAAAAAAGAAAAAAAAAGGTTCACTTTGAAGTTTTAACACAATGGACATATGAATGTCACTTTTCTTGACTTTATTACATCCAAAGAGGATGTTGAGTTAATGCTAAGGATGTTGAGTTTATATTGAAATGTTCTCAGTGTTAGTGTTATTTATTCTTTTCACACTAGTTTGATTTATGAAGGTGCGACTGCGTTTGCTGTTGACCTATATATATTTTTTGGACTTAAGTTGTTTTATACAAGTTCAAAAAGGTTCTATTTTTCTACTTATTTTTCTACTTTTTTATGTCATTATCTGTTTTATCGTTAAATGCCAGAGGGCTAAGGAATAATGTAAAGCATAAGGCCTTATTTTTGTTTGCTAAACAGCAAAAAACTGACTGTTTTTTTTTCAGGAGTCTCATTCACTTGCTAAGGATGCAAATTTTTGGAAAGCTCAGTGGGGGATGACTTTTGGTTTTCACATGAGGAATAATTTTAAGGGGGAGGTTTTGCACACTGATTATGATACAAATGGTCATTTTATTTGTCTAATTGTAAAAATGAGCAATATTCATTGCATGATAATCAACATTTATGGATACAATTCCAACTCTGATAACAATCGGCTTCTGGACACTTTAGAAGATAAAATAATGTTCTGGTTAGCCAAATTTCCAAGCGGACATGTGCTAATTGGAGGTGACTTTAATGTGGTAATGGACCAAAAGATGGCCTCCAGGTCAGACTCTAAAATCTACATCAAAGCTGAAGCTGTTTGTAGAAAAGTTGGATTTATGTGACATATGGAAGACCAAATTTCCTGATAAAAGGGAGTATACATGGAGTAATAAGAGCAGATCAAGGCAATCACGTTTAGACTTTTGGCTTCTTTCAAGGGATGTAGACAAAGAGAATGTTTCTGCAGACATTTTAACAACACCACTAACTGACCACAAAGCCTTAACAATTAGAATACAATTTTTTCCTGAGGAAAATGGGTATCGAAAAATCTGTTACTGGAAGCTGAATGGTACGTTATTAGAGCATGAATGTGTTCAGTGATTAAGAGACTCATTAATTTTACTGGGATAAAGCGCAACAGCAAAAGGCTTACAGCTCCAAATGGGAACTCTTAAAATTTGAAATTTCTAAATTTCTGCAAAGATATAAAAATAATAATAATAAACTTTATTTGTATAGCACCTTTCCAGATAAAAATCACAAAGTGCTTCACAGTACAACACGATACACAGTAAAACACAGTAAAAACACATGCTAAAAAGAAATTAAGAAAAAGCTATTTTAAAAAGATATGTTTTTAGCTGCTTTTTAAAAGAAAACACTGAGTCCACAGATCTGAGGCTGAGAGGAAGAGAGTTCCAGAGGGATGGGGCCACTGTGGCAAAGGCTCTGTCTCCTTTAGTCTTTAACCGGGTTCTCTTAACAGCCAGCAGACCCTGGTCACATGACCTCAGTGACCTGCTGGGAGTGTATGGCTGCACCAGGTCTTTTATGTAGACTGGTGCTTGGTCATTAAGAGCTCTGTATGTTAAGACCAGGATTTTAAAATGCACTCTGTAGTGGATGGGGAGCCAGTGCAGCTGCATTAACAACGGGGTGATGTGTGAAAACTTGGATGACTTGGTTAAAAGCCTAGCAGCAGCATTCTGGACAATCTGGAGCCGTTCTAGAGATTTTTTACTTAAACATGTGAAGATGGAGTTGCAATAATCGAGACGGGAGGATATAAAACTGTGAATGAGCATCTCCATCTCAGAACGGGACACAATTGGACTCAATTTTGCAATATTTTTAAGACGATAAAAACAAGAGCGAACAAGTGACCCAACATGAGAGTCCAGGGATAAAACCGAGTCTAAAGTTACACCTAGGTTCCTGACAGAGGGCTTGATAAAAGAAGCAAGTGGGCCGAGCTCATGGATTATCTGGGGGAGACAACTGTCAGGAGCACAAACTCGGACCTCAGTTTTGGCTTCATTGAGTTGGAGAAAGTTGTTATTCATCCAGCTCTTAACTGAATCCAGACACTTTTGTAAAGTCTGTATTTTAAAAACATCCTGGGGTTTAAAAGACACATAAAGCTGAATATCGTCAGCATAAAAGTGATAGGAAATGTCATTAAAAGAACTTAAAATATGCTGTAAAGGCAGCAGATATAAAATAAACAATAAGCATTCAGGCAAAATCTAAACGTAAATATTAGAAGAAATTATCTCTGAAATTACTGAACTTTCAAGTTTACCACCAGAAAACCTAAATGAGGAGCAAAATTTAAGATTAATAGATTTACAATTAAAACTGGTGTCACGTGGGGAGGGCTGGGGTAGCGTGAAGGACCCAAAATTCAGAGGCAGGAGGCACACAGTTCCAGGGCAAGGGGTTTAATTACAAACAAAAGGCGCTGCATAGCAGGATAACAAAACAAAACTAAACTTACTGTGGCGTGGCATGAAACATGGACATGACAGTCAGGGACGAAGAGACATTAAGACATAAGAGACGTTAATGGACCAGCACAAGAAAAAGGGAGAGACGAGACTTAAGTACAGACAGGGCAGACAAGACACAGGTGAACAGGATCAGAACAGATATATTAGGGACAAGGAAGTAAAACTCAGGAACATGACCAAACAGAACACCTTTCAAAATAAAACAGGAAACAGAACAAAACATGACAGAACAAGAAACGAAGCAAAAACCAAGACAAAAGAAACCCAAACCATGACAATATGTAAAAAGCTAAAGCTGAAGGAGCTTTTATAAGATCTCGACAAAAATGGTTGGAACAAGGGGAACAATGACTTCTTATTTTTTCAAATTAGAAAAGTCACAAGCAAAGTTTAATTTGGTGTTACGGTTAAATATAAATGGAAAAATTACAAATGATAAAAAGCTTATTTCTAGTTTTTGTCATGATTACTACTGTGAACTTTATAAGACAACTTTTAGTCAGGAAGCAATGAATTCATTCTGTGATTCCTTGAATAACATAAATACAATCAGTGAAGAGGATAAATGAGCTTGTGATTCTGTAATTTATTTACAGGAACTTTCAGATGCTATTAACAATCTAAAAAACAACAAGTCCCCTGGGCACAACGGAATAACAGCAGAATTTTATAAGCTATTCTCAGAACTCTTAGCCCCATTTTTACTGAATGTTTATACAGAAAGTATCACAAATTTGACTCTTCCAGCCAGCATGACTTAGGGTGTTATTTCCCTGATCCCCAAAACCAACAACGATACTTTGCTAATAGATAACTGGAGACCTATTAGTCTACTTAACAATGATTGTAAAATTCTTGCCACAATATTAGCCATGAGAATGAAAAGTGTTCTTGATACAGTAATAGATGAGAATCAGTCAGGTTTCATGAACGACGGATGCATCTCCAACAATCTAAGGCAATGTAATGTAAGGCATTTGATACTGTTGAGCATCCTTTTCTATTCTACTGTCTGGAAAAGATGGGTTTTGGGGATAATTTGTGTAGTGCTGTTCAATTCAATTCAATTCAATTTTATTTGTATAGCCCAAAATCACAACAACAGTCGTCTCGATGGGCTTCGAAGTAAAACATGAACTCAAAAGGATCATGAATACAAAGAGTTCAATAGGAAAATACAAAAATGAACTAACAAACTGACTAAGCTATACTGGCATCCCTGCCCTTAGACCCCCCTTCGCGGTAAGGAAAAACTCCCAAAAAAACCGGATTCCGGAAAAAACGAAGAAACCTCAGGGGTGCCCACATGAAGGAGGGATCCTCCCCCAGGACGGACAGGCGATGTACCAGAACTCTTAGAGAAGAATTAACTTATCTAAATCTACAACTACATATATAAAGTCCAGCAGACGAGCTTCATCCAGTCGTGGTTGTGGGGACAGTCAAAGGCGCGAGTCGAGCTGGAGACAGGAACCACAGCCAGGAGCAGGAGCAAAGACGAGGTACTCGGTCAGGTACAGAGCAGGGACGAGCCAGAGACAGGAACCACAGCCAGGTGTAGGAGTGGAGCAAAGGCGAGGTAGACGGTCAGGAACTGGAGCACGGATGAGCCAATTGGAGTCTGGAAGCACTCCCACTCCCCAAGAGGGGAGAGGAAAAGAGGGACAATACATGAATCGCACTGTACCAGACAGAGGCATGGAGAACTAAATGATAAATGATGATCAGGAATGGAGGAGAGGAAGGGTAGAAGTAGAAAAGAAAAGAAGACAGAACCCCAGTGCACCATAGTTACCCCAGCTTCAACTTCTAGCAGCCTTTTAAAAGAAATAGTTAAGTTTAATTTAAACACATTAACATTAAGTTAAATAATCTCTGAATACTAACTAGTCTGACAATAAGCCTGTCCAAAGAGGAATGTTTTCAGTCTAACTTTAAATGTAGAAACTGAGTCGGCCTCTCTTACATGAGCTGGGAGTTTATTCCATAAGACAGGGGCTTGGTGGCTAAACGCTCTACCTCCAACCGTACTTTTACTAATTCTAGGAACCACAAGCAGTCCTGCATTTTGCGAGCGAAGTGTTCTCATTGGATGGTAAGGGACTATGAGGTCCTTAATATAGGACGGGGCCATTCCATGTAAGGCCTTATAAGTTAACAGGAGGATCTTGAACTTGATTCTGGAATCAACTGGGAGCCAATGGAGCGAAACTAACACAGGAGTGATGTGATCTCTTCTGCTAGTTCCAGCTAACAATCTAGCTGCTGCGTTCTGAACAAGCTGGAGACTTCTTAAGGAACTCTTAGGACACGCTGCTAACAAGGAGTTACAGTAATCCAGCCTCGACGTAACAAATGCATGAATGAGTTTTTCAGCATCACTCTTAGAAAGTATATTTCTGATCTTAGCAATATTCCGCAGATGGAAAAAGGCAGTTCTACACGCCTGAGATATGTGAGCCTTAAATGATAAATCCTGGTCAAATAAAACCCCAAGGTTTCTAACTGTGGAATTGGGGGCTATACTTATGCCATCCAGGGAGACTATCTGAGCAGACAGAGCATCTCTGAGGTTTTTAGGTCCAAGTATAATGACCTCAGTTTTTTCTGGGTTCAAGAGGAGGTAATTAATTGTCATCCAGGTCTTGATGTCACTGATGCAAGCGTTCAGTTTCTCTATCTGGTCATTCTGGTCAGGCTTCATGGATAAATACAACTGCGTATCGTCGGCATAACAATGAAAATTAATGCTGTGTTTCCTGATTATGTTTCCTAGGGGTAGCATATAAAAGAAGGATAGAACCATAGATCTCACACTGCCATTTGGAGATGCAGAGGGGTGAAGCCCATTCACCCCTCCTAAAGTTAAGTGTGCCAGCTACACCCCGAGGTTCTATGAACAGCCTGTAGCTCAGTCACCAGTGGATTTTAATTGGGTTTTATATGGATTGAGTTTTATCTCTTTTGCATGACTGTTTTAGTGCTTTGAAAACTATTTGTGGGTTTGCCTTGTTTTTATTGCATGTGTACTGGTGGCTTGGAGTGCAGGCCTGCTCATGTGAAGGACTTAGGGGTGGGACGAACGTCAAGGTGGACACTTGGACTATAGCGTCATATGGAGAATTACCACCACCATTCTCCTAAAGACTCCGGATACGACAGCTTTACATGTGTTTTATGTCATCCTTGTTTTTTTACCATTCCTGGTTTTAGACTATTTTATTAAAACCTTCTAACTACTAAGTCTTTGGCTGTCTCTGGAGCAACTGGCAAACTCCCCAGCGGATCCCTAAAATTTTTGATTGCTCTGGGGCTTCCCCCCCACCCCTCTGACGTCATCATCAGCAGGTTGTTTCGATTTCAACATTTATTTCCTATCATACTTTAAACCAGTGATTCTCAAACTTTTTGTCTTGTTTCCCGCTATGAGGAGGAAAATTCTAGGCCATCTGCGGGTGTTTGCTCTTCAGATGTTGGCTCGCTTGGTAACTCTTGAGGGACGAGACAGGGAAGGCAAGGTCTCAAATTATTATGGTGCAGAACCTGTTCAGGGCCGTCTTTACCTTCTGGCCTGACTCTGTAGACAGGGCGATCTGGATAGGGCTTGGTTACTACAACCTGAGGCTCACTTTCCCACCTATCACTAAGTTTCCCATTTTCCCTTCTCCTCTGGTCTAAAACCAGAACCCGCTCCTTGTTGTTCAGCCTCCAGTGTCCCCAACAAGCAATGTTTGGTTGAACCACTCCCATGCTCCATTGCCTTGTGGGTGGTATGGTGTGGTGAGGGACTAGCGACAGCCATAAATCATGCACAGTACTTTTATGAGTCTTGACAAAAAAAAAAAAAAGCCAGGGCCTTGATCTTAATGCATGACTTCTGGGCAGCCAGCCGTTGCCACTGCTGTCTAGTCAGGAGTCGGAATCGCCCACGCATACTTTGTGAACTGGTCAGTCACAACCAGAATGTTCTGGTATCTGTCTGTAGGGCAGCTCAATGTTAGAAAGCCCATTGCCACTATGTGCATCAGGGCTCTGGAAGTGAATGGGGCAAGAGGAGCCCTGTGATCAGCCTTAGTTTTGTACAACACCACAGCGGGGGCAGGCTTTAATATAACCCTGAACAGTCTTTTCCATTTGGGGCCTATAAAAATTTATTCGCAGCGTAGCAAGAATGCGATCTGCACCTGGGTGTCCACTGTTTTGATGGCAAAACTCTACCAAGACTGCAATTTTATTGTTTGGGACCAGAACTTGTTGGAGAGTTTCATAGGTTAAGGAGTTTTTTACTCTCCTGCATAACACTCCCTCAATAATTTCGAGTCTTCTCCAATTCTGTAGGACTCTCTTTATTGGCTGAGAAAGCGCCCTTCTTTCTGCTGCACCTGGTAACCCACCTTGAGTCAGATAGTCCGGAACCTGACAAACTGCGGGGTATCTCTGCTGTTCCAGTCTCCACAGGGCAGGGTTCCACACCCAACCGTTAAAGGGCTCCTTGGTCTCGTCCAAAACCTCTATAACATGTACCATCTGATTGCCAACAAACCCTGGGCCTGTGGAGGCAATGTGGAGTCTAGACAATTCATCAGCATTAGTGTGGTCTTTCCCCTCCTCTCCCAAAACCCCTTTTCTGTGGAGCCCAGAGGCCGAGGATGCCTTCAACCTCCTTAAGGACCGGTTCACCTCTGCACCAGTCTTAGCCCAAGCTGATCCTTCCCGACAGTTTGTGGTAGAGGTTGATGCCTCCGACACTGGGGTGGGGGCTGTCCTCTCTCAACGCACTGAGGACGGGAAGCTTTACCCATGTGCATTCTTCTCACACCGGCTGTCTCCCCCAGAACGTAATTATGATGTTGGAAATAGGGAATTGTCTGCCATCAAATTGGCCCTGGAAGAATGGCGCCATTGTCTGGAGGGTGCTGGACATCCCTTTTTAGTCTGGACTGATCACAAAAATCTAGAATACATCAGTTCAGCTAAAAGACTCAATCCTCGTCAGGCCCGTCGGGCTTTGTTTTTCAGCAGACTTAATTTCACGGTTTCTTTTCGCCCTGGGTTGCACAACGTCAAGCCTGATGCACTTTCCCGCCTACATACCTCAGAAGAGCCTGACTCAAGTCCTATTCTTCCTCCCTCCTGTGTACTAGCTAGTCTCTCCTGGGAGATTGAGACTGCCATACAGCATGCTCTGGCCACTGATCCAGACCCCGGAAACGGACCTCCAAACCGCCAATATATTCCAGCTTTGGTCCGGTCAAAAGTGTTGACCTGGGTCCATGCATCTCAGTTCTCTTGCCATCCAGGTTTCCGTCGGACACTGCTTAAAGTCCTACATCACTTCTGGTGGCCTTCCATTGTCTCTGACACTAGGTCTTATGTTGCAGCCTGCACAATTTGCGCCACCAGTAAATCAGCCCATCAAGCTCCTGCTGGCCTTCTAAATCCACTGCCAATCCCTTCCAGACCTTGGACTCACATCGCAGTGGATTTTGTGACAGGAGTTCCTGCCATTAAAGGCAACACAGTTATCCTGACCATCGTGGATTGCTTCTCTAAAGCTGCCCACTTTGTGGCTTTGCCCAAGCTGCCCACTGCTACAAGGACTGCCAGAAGCCTCATTGAAAATGTATTTTGTCTGCATGGCATTCCCTCAGACATCGTTTCTGACCGTGGTCCCCAGATTGCATCCCAGGTCTGGAAGTCTTTTTACCAGGGGTCGGCTGCTACTGCCAGCTTATCCTCGGGTTTCCACCCTCAGACAAATGGCCAGACCGAACGCACGAATCAAGACTTGGAGTCTGCTCTTCGTTGCGTGTGCTCCCAGAACCCCACCTTGTGGTCTGAACATCTCAGCTGGGTAGAGTACTCGCATAACTCCCTAGTCTCCTTGGCTACTGGAAGGTCCCCCTTTGAAGCCTCTTTGGGTTACCAGCCCCCTCTATTTCCCTCTGAAGAGGCTGATCTAGCTGTTCCCTCTGTAGCAGCCCATTTCCGCCGCTGTCGCAGGGTCTGGTCTACGACTAAGCAGTCTCTGCTCCCTGCTTCACAGCGTGCCAAGACTACAGCTGACAGGCGTTGTTCCCCAGCCCCTGCTTACTCTCCAGGACAGAAGGTTTGGCTGTCAACAGAGGACCTTCCTCTTAGCACCGAATCACATAAATTGCCCCCCCTGCTACGTAGGCCCATTCACTGTGGACTCTATTATCAATCCTGCCTGTGTGAAACTGCGCCTGCCACGCTCGATGAAAGTCCATCCAGTTTTTCATGTCTCCCGCCAGGTGGAGTCCTTTGAGGGGGGGGTCCTGTTAGGATCCTGGTCTTCCCCCACACTTACCAGGGAATCCTCATCACACCTGCCACTGATCACCTCATCTGCTTGCAGTCTTATTATGGACTTCTCCCCCATCAGCCAACGTCAGTCCGTCTGCTTCATGCGGTATAGTTCAGACCCATGTTACGCTCTATGTCTATGTCTGCCCCTCCAGGAATCACCATCAGCTACGCCTCCAGTCCTTTGATCACCGTTTGTCACTCTTCTGGAGTCCAAGCAAGGTTCAATTCCGACATCCTGTCACAGCCACAAAACATCCAAGCCTGAAGCCTCCACCACCACTGGGACGATGTACCATCTGATTGCCAACAAACCCTGGGCCTGTGGAGGCAATGTGGAGTCTAGACAATTCATAAGCATTAGTGTGGTCTTTCCCCGGTCGGTACTGGATGGTGTAATCAAAATTAGCCAGCTGGGCAACCCACCTCTGTTCCACGGCCCCTAGTTTTACTGTCTGCAGGTGTACAAGGGGGTTATTGTCTGTCACAACAGTTATCTTTGCACCTCACAAAAAATCTTTAAATTTTTCCACCAGAGCCCATTTCACTGCCAACAGCTCAAGTTTAAAAGAGCTGTGCTTGGCATTGTTACGTTCTTAGGGGTGCAGGCTCTGACTAGCATATGCAATGACTCGTTCTGCCCCATCCTGTTCCTGGGCTAAAACAGCACCTAAACCGCAGTTACTGGCATCTGTATAAAAAGTGAAAAGCTTCATGAAATCTGCATAAGCCAAAATTGGCACTTGTAGCAAGCATTGCTTGAGCTGCTGAAATGCAACTTCGCACTTATCAGTCCATCGGACAGAGGGTGATTGTCTGCACTTGCTCCTTGAGTCACTCAAAGGTTCATTCAGAGGTTTAGCAATCTTTGAAAAGTCGTTAACAAACCGCCTGTAGTAGCCCACAAAACACAGAAAAGATCTTACCTGCCTAACTGTGGTAGGACGGTCCCAACTCTGGACAGCTGCGGTTTTCTCTGGGTCAGGCGACACTCCATCACCACTGACTTCATGGTCCAGGAACCTTACTTTCTTATGAAATAGCTGCATCAGTCTTTGAAAGGTTGCTGGGGCATTACAGAGTCCAAAGGGCACCCTGTCAAACTCAAATAAGCCAAAAGATGTTGTAAAGGCAGTCTTTCTTTTCTCCTCTACCTCCACTTGCCAGTATCCACTGACCAAGTCCAGGGTGGAGTACCATTCTAACTGGTTGAGACTGGTCAGGGAATCTTCAATTCGAGGCAAGGGGAAAGCGTATTTATGAGTGACTCGATTCAATTTTCTGTAGTCCACACAAAAACGGCAGGCTCTGCACTTCTTCTGTACCAGTATTATGGGTGCAGCCCATGGACTACTGCTCTCTCTAATGACACCCTACTCAAGCATGCCCTGTAAAAGACTGCGGATCTCTTTATAGAGAGTGGGGGGAACAGGCCTGTACCTCTCTTTGATGGGTTCTGCGCTACCTGTTGTGATTCAATGTTTCACAACACTAGTGTGTCCATAATCATCCTCATGCCTGGCAAAGACAAGACTCCATTTTTGAAGTAATTGTCCCAGTTGTTGCTGCTGCTCATCTGGGAGGTCCTCACCTTTAATACAAGGGGGATTGTTTTCCCCACCTACCCCGGACAGACACTCACCAGTGTCAATGTGTTAGGATCCTGGTCCTTACCCAAACCTACCAGGGAATCCTCATCACACATGGCACCCATCACCTCATCAGCCTGCAGCCTTATTATGGACTCCTCACCCATTAGCCGACGCCAGTCCGTCTGCTTCATGCGGTAGAGTTCAGACCCATGTTATGCTCTATGTCAACTTTTAACTCTATGCCAAGTGCCTCATGCTGCAAGCTCACCCTTTCTATGTCTGCCTCTCCAGGAATTACCATCAGCTACGCCTCCAGTCCTTTGATCACCGTTTGTCACTTTTCTGGAGTCCAAGCAAGGTTCAATTCCGACATCCTGTTACAGCCACAAAACATCCAAGCCTGAAGCCTCCACCACCACTGGGACTCAATAAATATCACTTATTCAGCCACCTTCTGTTTCTGTCCTGCTTCTGGGTCCAGCCACGCTCATTATGACACAATGACTGCCACCTCTACAACACCTGTGCTCACCTCACAAAGGGAAATGTCTTTGCACCTTTTTACATTTTCTGGGGTCACCGAAAAGACCTTGGCTAGCTTCTGAAATCGACTAATGACCACAGGGAAGGGATTCAAGTTCCTTACTCGCACAGGTAATCTACCCTGGTCTGCAGTCACTAGAGAACGTGCAACCTCGATATTGCCGCCTTCGGCGAACGGCTCCCACATTGCGCAAACCTTTGGCACATAGGGCCAAGGCGCTGTCTTTGCCCACAGCATCACTTTGCTGTTTGCCAGTACAGTCACTGTACTGGTCAAGGGCTCCATAGCTGAAACAGCTTAGATACCCTGACAGTCAGCAAAAACATCCTCCCATGCCCTCCTAAGGGGCTGGCCTTTTATAAGAGGTGGTCTGTGCTCTTGGAACAGTTCCTCCCAACACTCAGAAATTACATTCATGCCCAAGATGGCCTTCTTCTCACCCAAATAGCCATCTTTTACCACCACAACCCCACAATTTGGGACCCAAAACCCCCTCACCTGGAAGTCAACTACTCTGTAGGCTGTATAAGGGATGCTTAGTTTAAGCCAAGAGAGGACTCCACCCAAATGCTTCTCCTAGAAGAGGTCCTTACAAAGACTCTCACTAAAAAGTGCTACCCCTGACCCATTGTCTAGCAAAAACTTAACTTCTACGTTGTTTATTTTAACCGTGACATATGGGCAGCTCTCTGTAAACCTGGCTGAGGGTGGGGAGCTTGGTGGGTCAGCGCTAAGGGGTCCGGTCACCTGACCCACGGTGGCCGACGGGACTACAAATCCTGATGGGGGAACTCTAGAGAGGCAGCTTCGGCTAAAATGCCCCGCTTCTTTTCAGGTAGCACAGATTCATGTTTCCACTCCCCAGACTTGAATTAAGCATTTCCCCCCCTAAAGTTTTGCACCCACGGGCAACCCATAAAAAATGGCATCACTGGTGACTAAGCTACAGGCTGTTCATAGAATCTGTGGGTGTAACTGGCACACTTAACTTTAGGAGGGATGAAGCCCGTTCACCCCGCTGTGTCTCCAAATGGCAGTGTATACCATTCCCGGGAGTATGCTGCTTCCCTCCTCCTGCCTGCACCTTGCAGGTTGCACTCAAGCGTCACGGACCAAGCGCCTCTGGCTCCGACAGCAGGCCAAGCTCAAACGCCACAGACTCCACGCGCTGACTCCAACAGTCCTCTTGCTGCTCTCGCCGGCCGCACACTGGTGTTCTATAAGAAAATAACAGCCTCCCTGCTCTGTGTGTAACCACGGCCTCCCACACAGGTGTCACTCATCCACCATCAGCAAGCTGTGCAAGCAGTCACAAACTATCTGCTGACAATTACACATTTCTTTCATGAGCCACACCAAAAGAGTCAATCTGTTTTTTTTTTCTCTCTGATCAAACCCAGTAAGAGCAGCACAGCAGAAAAACACAACACTGCTTTATATTCATGTTAATGTTACAATTAGCCATAGTGAGCGACCTTGGGAGCATTTCGGGCAGGCAACTCAGGCAGGCTTTTACTTAGGCCACTCCCCTAGGGTGGGTCAGTTAATCAACTCACCTGTGCAGCATCCTATTTAAGTCCAAGTGTGTAAGTTGTTCATCCTTCTTTACTGCAGCACTGCATTTTCTTCAACACCCGTTCTGGTTTCCGCTGTGTGGGCTTCATTCGGTGCTGGCTTTGTTGGGGTGGCTCTTTGTTTGGTTTCTTTTCTGTTGAAGCTTTGCACATTTACTAGTTTAACCTGCATTTGGATTGGTCAGTTATGGACTTGTCTCTTCTGTGAGTGTAACAAAGTGGCATTTGTTACTGGTGTGTGTCAACTTGTGTCCACTCAATTTTCCTGTTTTTCTGCTCCCCCGCTTCCTCACCAGGGCATGTTTGGACAAATGTTTGTTAAGATGCTTGGCAGCCATTTTGAATGTTCAGCTGAAACCATTTTGAAAGGGGTGTTCAGCTGTTAACCCTGCATCCCTTCGGTAATGGTTTGATCCAATTGGGGCAAGACTATATAAGCAGGGGTGTTTGCTCAGTAGGGGGAGTTGTTATTGAGAACACATTGGACTGTGAAAAATACACAAGTAGATAAATAAATTAAACAAAACTGTTGGCTCCAAACAACCAAGACCCAGACTGGTCACTGTAGCACGTCCGCTTCTGCTCTTCCTTCACAGTGTGATAAAAACATAAATAAATAAATAAGTTGAGTCAGCCCTAAGGTGGCCTCTCACACGTTTTTCGGTTTGACGCAATTGTGTTGGAACTGTCGGCGCCTCGGTTCCTCCATTTTGTGGGGGGGGGGGTCATCAGCATCTACTTCCTCGTGATCCGTCCAGTTTTGTTTTGCTCTTTGGCTGACCTTGCCATCTCTATGATTTATTCCACCGGACGCAGTGCATGGCTGGGGGAGGCTGATTTTGCTGATGCTCCCTTTGTTCTGCCTCTCCATTCCTCCCGGTGGCGTCTTCTGGCTTAGGTGGGTTTTGAAGTGTTATGTGTTAGTTTCCTTCGGCTGTTGTGTATGTCATGTTTTTGACTTCAATTCTCAGAAGCCCTGTGCTGGACTTTTTTTTTTTTTTTAAATGTTTCTCTGTTCTGTTTTCGTCGTCACCAGTCTTTTGCGACTCCGTGGTTGCAACTCGTATTTTCTTTTGGATCTCGGTTTCTGCTTTATTTAAGGAATGCGTGTGGTTCTCTGCCCGTCTGGATTTATTTCTGCATGAATCTCTGGTTTGTGATGCATGCCTCTCTGCCTCTCTGTGATCTCTTGCATTTGTGCGGCACATAATTTATCCCATCTTTGGAGGTAAGATATGAATCTGTCGCTACTGGGCCACCCATATTTTGCTGTGTGCTTCCTTCCCCACTGTCAACCGTTCATCTTGTTTTCTCGTTCTGGGTAGTTCCTTCCTGGGCCCCCGTGTTCCCGTTGTTCTGGATTTTTCTGTTTTGCTTTTCTGGTCTCTAATTCTCTGCGCTTAGCGTGGTTTTGTTATAACGATGTTTGTTTCAGGGCTTGGGTCTCCCTCCACTTGTTTGTGGCTCCACCCTCTTTTGGGGGAGAGAAAAATGTATGAAGACTTGTTTTATGAATGTCTGACCGCCTGAAAATGTTTGGTTGCTAATCCAAACGTTCAGCTCTAATGGTCCATCAACGGCTCATGTGGTCCTGAGAGAATTCAGCCATGGAGGTTATTACAAAGCTTATTTCAAGCATGCAATAATAAATAGTAATGTGCCATCATTTAACATGGTTTAGTGTTTAAATAACTTATATTTGACACGGTTTTGCTTGTTTTGTTTTTGGTTTTCACTCTGTGATCTTGTGCAGGTCTGCTGTGGCTTCTTCCTCTTGCTCCACCCACTCTCCTGTGCTTCCTGCTGGAGTCCACAGCTGGCCCTTGTTAGTTCATTGGGTTGTCTGTCTATTTAAGCCACCTTGTTTTGTATCTCTTTGTTGGAGCGTTTTGTCTTCTACACCTTGGTTTTGGTCTACTGTTATTAAACAGTCTTCAAACTTGGCCTTTGTATCCAGTATTACTCTGCATCTGGGTTCTTGAGCTGTAAACCGTAACATTACGCTCCAACCAACATGACAGACCCAGCAGAGTTTTCTCAGGCTTGTGATGTCCCGTTACCTCCAGCAGATGGAGCCATTCCAACCGATGGTGGGATTGCCTCACTTGTCCAGGACTTGCATGGCTGCATGTCTGAACTGCTGGAGCTTCATGGTCGTATGACATGTCTGGAGCAGCTTTCACCTTCACACCGACAGATAAGACTTGGTTCTCCTGAACTTTTTGATGGGACGGCTGAGGACTGCCAGCCCTTTCTTGTTTCGTGTCGGCTTCAGTTTGATTTCAACCCCAGTGAGTTTCCATCCGAAAAGAGCAAAGTAGCCTATGCCCTAAGTTTTTTGACGGGAAGAGCAAAACGATGGGGTTTGGCTGAGTGGGATCGGGCGGCGCCCCATTGCTGTTCCTTCAGTGCTTTTTCCACTCAGCTTTTGATGGTTTTTGACCCCTCCAAGTCTCACCGAACAGCTGCTTCTCAACTCCTCCGGCTGACCCAGGGGTCCAGCACTGTTTCCGAATATGCAGTAGAGTTTCGCACACTTGCTGCCAGCACTCGTTGGCCTAACGAGGTGCTTGTGGATGTGTTCCACCAAGGACTTTCTAGCTCCTTAAAGGATGAGCTAGCAGCGAGGGAGGTTCCTGAAGATTTGGAGGCCCTGATTGATCTCGCCACTCGGATCAACCAACGCATGAGAGAGAGAGCCCTGGAACGGATCGTTCCTGGCCCTACGACACATCACCAACGTCAGCGACCGACACCACCTGTTCCTTCCCATCGTATTCCAGATGACTGGACTCCATCCTCTGAGACTCCTCCGGAACCCCTGCAGGCAGTCTTGGGGCAGCTATCTTCAACAGAACGACAGAGACGCATGAGAGGTGGCTTGTGTCTTTACTGCGGGACACCCGACCACTACGTCAGAAGCTGTCGGGCAAAACACCAGGGCTCATCAATGAGAGGGCAACTGGTGAGCCGCGTTTCTCTGTTTTCTCCGCCCTCTCGGCCTCCAACGACGATTCTGGTGGCTTGTGATCTGCGGTTGGGTGAGTTTGAGACTCTTATTGACTCTGGTTCTGATGGAGACTTGATATCCCAAGAGGTGGTGGACAGGCTGAGGATACCCATAGAGCCCCTGCCTGCTGCCCTGTTCATCAATGCCATCAATGGAGCACTCATTCACAGAGTGTCCGCTCGCACCATCCCTGTTAAAGTGACAGTCTCTGGAAATCATAATGAACTGATGTCTTTTTTTGTTGTTGAGTCAATGAAGCCCCCTGTCATTTTGGGCTATCCATGGCTTTGCCGACATATCCCTCACATAGACTGGGTTAGTGGCAGGATTTTGTCTTGGAGTCCATTCTGTTTGTTGAACTGTTTGAATGCTGCTACATTACGTTCTTCTGTCCAGAACACACCTGCTCCAGAACCTCCTGACCTTGGCAAGGTTCCTTCTGTTTACCATGACTTAGGTGATGTGTTCTGTAAGACTCGGGCCAAGTCCCTTCCCCCCCACCGTCCCTATGATTGCTCCGTGGATCTGCTCCCAGGAACTCAACCACCCAAAGGTCACCTGTACCCCTTGAGCCCTCCAGAGCGTAAAGCGATGGACCAATATCTTCAGGAGAGCCTTCAGGCAGGAATAATTCGCCCTTCCTCCTCCCCAGCAGGAGCAGGTTTTTTCTTTGTTGGCAAACGTGATGGTGGTTTGCGTCCCTGCATCGACTACAGAGGACTTAACAGCATCACAGTTCGCAATACTTACCCTCTACCCCTGCTAAGTACTGCTTTTGATTTATTGAAGGGGGCTAACATCTTCACCAAGCTGGATCTCCGCAGTGCCTACCACTTGGTGCGGATACAAGAGGGGGATGAGTGGAAAACTGCTTTCAACACTCCCAGTGGACATTTTGAATACTTGGTTATGCCTTTTGGGCTAACTAATGCCCCAGCTGTGTTTCAGTGTCTCATAAATGATGTTCTCGGGGACATGATCAATAAGTTTGTTTTTGTTTACCTCGACGACATTCTGATCTTCTCCCCAGACTCTGAGACTCATGTGCAGCATGTGAGAGCAGTCCTTCAACGGCTTCTGGAGAATCAGCTCTACTGCAAGGCCGAGAAATGTGAGTTTCACACCACCAGGACAATATTTCTCGGTCATGTGATATCTCCAGGTTCCGTTCATATGGACAATACCAAGGTCAAAGCTGTCTTGGATTGGCCCGAACCAACGGGAAGGAGACAGCTCCAACGCTTCCTTGGTTTTGCAAATTTCTATAGACGCTTCATCAGGAACTTTAGTGCCATTGCTGCCCCACTCCACAAACTAACGTCACAAAAGGTACGCTTCCTGTGGGATAATGATGCCAGCAAAGCATTTTCAGAGCTCAAACGACGTTTCTCTGTGGCTCCCATTCTGGTTCAGCCTGACACCTCCAAACAGTTTGTTGTGGAGGTGGATGCGTCTGACACAGGGGTGGGTGCGGTGTTGTCCCAGAGGGCATCTGATAGTAAATTGCATCCCTGCGCATATTTCTCCTGCAAGCTCACTCCTGCAGAGAGAAATTACGACATAGGGAACAGGGAGCTCCTCGCTGTTAAATTAGCTCTTGCAGAGTGGCGTCATTGGTTGGAGGGAGCTGAACACCCATTTCTCGTATGGACAGATCACAAGAACCTGGAATATATAAGAACTGCCAAGAGACTTAACTCTCGCCAGGCTCGATGGGCCTTGTTTTTTGACCGTTTCAGGTTTTCCCTGTCCTATCGGCCAGGAAGCAAGAATGCCAAGCCAGATGCTCTGTCCCGGCAGCACCAGAGGGAGAGCGACTCTATAGTTTCAGATAAAGAGTGTACCATCCTTCCTCAAAACATGGTGCTGGCTACAACAAGGTGGGCCCTAGAGCGGAGGGTTAAAGCCTCTGTGTCTGATGACTCTGTAGTTCCATCTGGTTGCCCAACCCATTGTTTGTTTGTTCCCTCGAGTCTCCGTTCACAAGTTATCAAATGGGGACATTGCTCTCGTTTGGCCTGCCATCCTGGTGTCACTCGAACAATTTTCTTAGTTGGACAGCGATTCTGGTGGCCCACGATGACCTCTGACATCAGAGCATTTGTCTCCTCGTGCCCTGCATGCGCTAGGGCCAAGGTACCCCGAAGACCTCCTGCTGGCCTTTTACAGCCTCTCCCAGTGCCCTCCAGGCCATGGTCCCATATCGCCGTTGATTTTATTACAGGACTTCCAAACTCCAGAGGTTTTTCTGTAATTTTGACCATAGTTGACAGGTTCTCTAAGTTGGCCCATGCAGTCCCTCTACAAAAACTACCCACTGCCAAAGAATTGGCAGAAGTGATGTCCAGAAATGTGTTTCGACTGCATGGTCTCCCTGCTAACATTGTTTCAGATAGAGGACCCCAGTTCGTGGCAGAGTTCTGGAAAGAGTTCTGCAAGCTGTTGGGGATCACTCTTAGTTTGAGTTCTGGATTCCATCCACAAACCAATGGCCAGGTGGAGCGTTATAATCAAGATCTGGAGACCACCCTGCGTGCCATGTGTGCCAAGAGTCCCGGCACATGGGCCAGGCAGCTTCCATGGGCTGAGTATGCCCACAACTCCTTGGTCAACAACTCTGGCTTCTCCCCGTTCCAGGCAGCCTATGGATATCAACCCCCGCTTTTCCCACATCAGGAAGAAGTGGCATCTACATCTGGTCCGGCTGCCTTTGTGAGACGCTGCCAGCGTACTTGGAGGAGGTTTAGAGCCAGTTTGCTGAGGAACCAGGAGCGGTTCACTGCTGTGGTCAACCGTCGCCGGTCCGCGGCTCCTGAGTACAAAGTGGGAGATAAGGTGTGGCTTTCCTCCTCAGACATACCCCTGAAAGGAGGTTCCAGAAAACTGCATCCACGGTTCCTTGGACCTTTCACCATCACAAAGGTCGTCAATCCAGTAGTAGTAAGGTTGGACCTTCCGTCGACCTTGAAGGTCCATCCGGTATTCCATGTCAGCAAGTTGAAGCCAGTGAGGGAGAGCTGTCTTCAGACCACTGATCTGGAACCACCCCCACCGCGTTACATAGATGGTGGTCCTGTCTATTCGATCAACCAGCTTCTTGGCTCCCGAAGAAGGGGGCGGGGCATTCAATACCTGGTTGACTGGGTGGGTTACGGACCTGAGCACCGTCAGTGGGTGCCTGAGAGACACATACTGGACGAGAACGTCATCGCCCGGTTTCATCGGGACAATCCCACCCAGCCTTGCCGTCCGTCTGGTAGCCGGACTTTGGGGGAGGGGTTATGACACGGTTTTGCTTGTTTTGTTTTTGGTTTTCACTCTGTGATCTTGTGCAGGTCTGCTGTGGCTTCTTCCTCTTGCTCCACCCACTCTCCTGTGCTTCCTGCTGGAGTCCACAGCTGGCCCTTGTTAGTTCATTGGGTTGTCTGTCTATTTAAGCCACCTTGTTTTGTATCTCTTTGTTGGAGCGTTTTGTCTTCTACACCTTGGTTTTGGTCTACTGTTATTAAACAGTCTTCAAACTTGGCCTTTGTATCCAGTATTACTCTGCATCTGGGTTCTTGAGCTGTAAACCGTAACAATATTACGAGCTAAATTCCTGGCTGTAGAATTTTTACTGATGCTCTCTAGCTTCAGTTTCAAGAGTAAAAACTTTTTGTTGCAAACTAATCCTCAGTCTGCCCTGCTTTTTAGCATATGACACTCTACTAAGAGTATCTCCTTTTGAGACTTATTGTTAACCGCCTCTACATGCATGAGATTCAGCCATTTCAAATACTATCAGACTCTATGATCTCTCTTCTCAAATCAAAAATTTCTTCATTATGGTTTGTCTTTAACTTCATGTTATACGTGCTTTTGTTGTCTACCTATTATGAACCAATGATGTCAAGTATGTAACCTCAAATCTAGCCGAGCCGCTGTCCATGCTACGTGGGATGGCGACCTTCCTCATCTACGTAATCTCCTTGGACCTTGGTTATCCTTCTATTCGCCTGCTCCTCTGTGGCCTTCCTAAGGTGCGTCCCTCCGGAAATAAATAAAGGTTACTTCTCTCTTACTATTGGTGCATATATAAAAATATATATTTTGGTGATATATTACGTGCAGGTTCCATATAGACTGTCTTTCTTGTTGGAATCTGTGCTAATGGCTTTTTATGGTACTATGAATACACAGATAGAACCTTCTCTTTTAACTCACTACTTGATATCTCTTTCTCAGAGTTGTTCTTAAAAGGACTTTATTCCCTTTCATCTTAAGCTTCCTAAACTAATCAGGTCTATATTATTTATGTATTCATTGCCAAGACTAATACTGCTTTGTCTATCTATGCATCGCTTCCTGAGCCTGTGATCCATACTCCCCGGTCAGCAATTCAGTTTTTGGAGGATGATGTCAAGCCCTCGACGAAGTCGGATGGTTTCCTAGTTCCAAAGTCTCTGCTCGTCCTGAAGCTCCCCTGCAGATTGTTGCCCCTTCACCTTGATCTGGATATGCACCTACTCTGCACTGAAGTGATGGGGTGGTAAACCTCTTCAGAGTTTCAATGAGTTATCTTACTTGAATCAACTATTATGATGGTATCAGAATGGCATACAAAATCTCAGATTAGATTTTATTGAAAACTATTTGCCGGTTGGAAGCCTCAAAATTAAGACGTTCTAAGCTGTGTTGCGATATGCTTGTAGCCCGAAATTCAAGGTTACTTAGGATCGTATCTTATGAGCCGGATGGAAGCATCAAAAAATTATAGCGTTAAGATCGTTCATAGTTCTCATATGGAAGCTTTTAAATTATGGATATCACTTAAACTTTATTATATTATTCCAGTGGAAGCTTCAGACTTGTATGTAAAGTCGTGCCGTCTACTTGCCGCTATACTCGAAATGGAGTGGCCCAACAGTCTTTGGTGCCAGGTCACATATAGCAGATCCACCAGATAGTGTGTTCCCTTCTTGGCGCTGTACTCGAACGGGAGCGGCCCAACGGTCAATGGTGCCGGGTCACACATGGCAGACTCAATAAATAGTATGTTCCCTTTTTGGCATTCTACTCGAACGGGAGCGGCCCAATGGTCAATGGTACCGGGTAACACATAGCAGACCCAATAAGTAGTATGTTCCCTTCGTGGCGCTGTACTCGAATGGGAGCGGCCCAACAGTCAATAGTGCCGGGTCACACATAGCAGATCCACTAGATAGCGTGTTTCCTTCTTGGCGCCGTACTAGAACTGGAGCGGCCCAACGGTCAATGGTGCCGGGTCACACATAGCCGATCCACTAGATAGCGTGTTCCCTTCTTGGCGCCATACTAGAACTGGAGCGGCCCAACGGTCAAAGGTGCCGGGTCACACATAGCAGATCCACTAGATAGCGTGTTCCCTTCTTGGCGCTGTACTCGAATGGGAGCAACCCAACGGTCAAAGGTGCCGGGTCACATATAGCAGTCATACTTGTAAGTCTGAATATGGAAAGCCTCTGAAACACACTTCATCTGATTACATACTGATATAAATTTCTTTCCAACCTTGATTAAATTGGTGTTGGGGGTAGTTATTACCCAAAAGTTTATGAAAAAATTTGTCTCTTGGAATTGCACGGAGCTTTATGCCAAACTAAAGCAAAGTGAAATGCAAAGTTAAAGCAAAGTGAAATGCAAATTTAAAGCAAAGTTAAAGCAAAATGAAATGCAAAGTTAAAGCAGAGTGAAATGCAAGTAAAAGGAAAGTGAAATGCTAACTTGAAGGAATGTGAAATGCTTACTCGGAGGAAAGTGAATGCTAACTTAAAGGAAAGTGAATGTCAAAGAATGTGAAAGCAACAAAGTATGTGAAAGCAAACTAAAAGATGTAAAAAAATAAATATTATTACTACTGCATGAGTTGTCTGACTGAAATATGTAGTTTTTAATAGGGATGGGTACCGTGCCCCGGTATTGAACCAGCCCCGGGGCCACGTTCTTCAAGACCGCAGTATCGTTAAGATCTGACCTAAACGGTTCTGCTATCGGTACTGGAGAAGTTACTTTTTCTTTTTTTTCTTTTTTGTGTCCCACAAAATATAAGCGTTATCTGCCATATTTAACTCACCAAGTCAGTCAATTTTCCGTTAATTAATGATTATATTAATTTCGGTATTCTCGTTGAAGCGGAGAGCTCTGTCTGTCTATTTGTGTGCACGGGGGGCGGGGCTGTTTTCAGACAGCACGCGCCGCGCGCGCACACACACACAAGACAAGGCAGCGCACACACAGTCAGTGGCGATCTTGTAGGGGACACGTGAGCGCCCTAGAATAAGAACTAACGTTTCTGCGTAAAAATTATTAAGTTTGCCTATCATGCTGTCACCTTGCTACTACGATGACCGTATGTTGTGCTGTTTGTGCAGAACAAGCTGGGGCAGCGGGAGGGGGCGTGGGGGTGGGGGGGCGTTGCACGCGGAGCATACAACAAACAGGTAGAGAGGCGGGGCTTAGACTCACCGCTTATGAGTCCAGACCCGCGACAAACTATCAGCTGCTTCATAATACTTAATAATAATTAATAACTAATGATAGTTGTCATCCGTAAAATTAATATCATTTATTGGGTTTACTGGATTTAAAGAAAAATAAATGGAGTTGGCAAAATAGAAAGGAGTCTGCATCAAAGTGAATTTGTTTCCATCATTTAACTTAACTTAACTCTGGTGTTTGACAGACAGAAAAGTCTATTCAAGGTTGTGGAAAATGGACAAAAGATCAAATGAAACATCACACTCATAAATAATAAAAACAATTAGATTAAATAATTAAATAAATATCCTGTCTGGAACATTCTCATGTATAAAGTAAAATGTTTTGTTAAAAAAAACAATGTTGTTGCATAGTGAGGAAATAAAACACTTTATGTTCTTAATTTGTTATTTATTTATTTTTTTTCATCCTCAAAAAGTATCGATAAGAGTACCGATAAGAGTACCGTATCGATAAGCAGTATCGATAAGAGTAGTAGTATCGTTAAAACCTTAACGATACCCATCCCTAGTTTTTAATGGATAAAACATTGTTCAACACAAAATCATCCTGATGTTCTCTGATGAAAAATGTCAACAACACAAGGAAAAAAATTATATTTTCAATCAGTATAGCTCTGTTTACTTTGCTGATCCGTCATCACATTTTCATACTCACTGCTGCTGTTAATCTGAATTGAAACAGGTCTTTATTGCTTCATCTTCCAATAAAAAACTCTATAAAGTTTAAAGAAATCTAGATTTTTAGCACCTCCTTGCTGAAAACTGATGGGATTTTTCTGTCTTTTTTCTGTTTAGTGGCATAACTAACACTTCATAGACCAGAGTCTTTCATAAATTCATTCTAAAGAACTTAATATTGTTGTTGTTAAAACACATTTGTTGATAACCGTGAAGAACTTTGTCTCTTTCATGATCTTTGACTGACAGTAAAACCAATAAATGTTTCTGAGTTGCAGTAAAGTCTTCTGGGAAACCAAAAACTGTCCTGGAATCTGATCCTGAAATCCCTCCTCCTGATGATAAAACATTTAAAAGGTCAAAGTCTTAAAGGGAAACAAGCTGTTATGAAACATTCACTGCAGAAAGAACTGCAGCTCTTCTTCTGTCATGGTGGTCGTAACCAACAGGAAGAGAAGAAAGAAGCTGATTGGCTGAACTCACAGTGAAACCGCATGATGGGAGGATCAGAGTCATACAATTTCCTAAGGAAGTGAAACTCTCTGTCTTTGTGTCTGAGAGGAGAAATGGCGCAGAAAGGAGTTGATCTGGATCAAGAAACTTTCTGCTGTTCCATCTGTCTGGATCTGCTGAAGGATCCGGTGACTATTCCCTGTGGACACAGCTACTGCATGAAGTGTATTCAAGGATTCTGGGATGAAGAGGAGAAAATCCACAGCTGTCCTCAGTGCAGGAAGACCTTCACACCGAGGCCTGTGTTCTGGTTGAAAAAGCACCATGTTAGCAGCTTTAGTGGATCAGCTGAAGAAGACTGGATTCAAGCTGCCCTGCTGATCTTCAAGCATGCTGACCTGGAAGATGTGGTCTGGTGATGTCTGCACTGAAGAAAACGGAAAGCCATCAAGTCCTGCTTTGATCTGTCTGGCTCTACTGTGAGAAACACCTTCAGCCTCATTTGGATGCAGCTGCATTCAAGAAACACAAGCTGGTGGAACCTCCATAGTCCTTGCAGGAGAACATCTGGTTCTTGGGCCATGATGAGGTGATGAAGATGTTCTGTCGCACTGATCAGAAGTGTATCTGTTATCTCTGCCCAGTGGATGAACATAGAGGCCATACACAGTCTCAGCTGCAAGTTAAGAAAAGGACTGAGAGCAGAGAGAGCTGGAGGAGAGTCAACAACAAATAGAGCAGAGAATCCAGGACAGAGAGAAGGAGGTGAAGCTGCTTCAACAGGAGGTGGAGGCCATCAATCACTCTGCTGATCAAACAGTGAAGGACAGTGAGAAGATCTTCACTGAGATGATCCGTCTCATCCAGAAAAGAAGCTGTGATGTGAAGCAGCAGATCAGATCCCAGCAGCAAACTGAAGTGAGTCAAGTCAAAGATCTTCAGGAGGAGCTGGAGCAGGAGATCACTGAGCTGAAGAGGAGAGACGCTGAGCTGAAGCAGCTGTCACTCACAGAGGATCACAGCCAGTTTCTGCTCAACTACCCCTCACTGCCACCACTCAGTGAGTCCACACACTCATCCAGCATCAATGTCCGTCCTCTGAGATACTTTGAGGATGTGACCGCTGTGTCAGGAGCTCAGAGACAAACTGCAGGACATTCTGAGAGAGGAATGGACAAACATCTCAATTGACAGTCACTCATGTGGATGTTTTATCAAGCCAGAACCAGAACCAAAGAGCAGAGCTGACTTCTTGAAATATTCACGTCAAATCACTCTGGATCCAAACACAGCAAACGGACAACAGTTACTGTCAGAGGAGAACAGCAAGGTGACAAATATGTCTATATTACAATTTCAGTCTTATTCTGATCATCCAGACAGATTTACGGATTCTGTTCAGGTTCTGAGTAGAGAGATCTGACTGACGTTGTTACTGAGGTGGAGGGATAGGTTTTTCTGTTCGTGTAGCAGTCGCATACAAGAAACATCAGCAGATCTGGAGATGAAAGTGGATTTGGTTGTAATGACAAATCTTGGTCATTAGATTGTTCTCTAAACAGATTCTCATTTTACCACAACAGCATAAAAACCTCCATCTCAGCTCGTGTTTCCTCCAGAGTAGGAGTGTACCTGGATCACAGAGCAGGTGTTCTGTCCTTCTACAGCGTCTCTGAAAGCATGACTCTCCTCCACAGAGTCCAGACCACATTCACTCAAATGCTACATGCTGGACTGGAGTTGGGTTATATTGGAGCCAGAGCAGAGTTCTGTGAACTCAAATAGTTCCTGAAAGAAGTAAAATGTTTGTTTTTAGTCATTTCTCTGCTTTGAATCATTTTGAACTAAACGTTTGAACTGTTAATATTTTGTGGAGTAATGTTTGTAGTCAGAAATGAGAGAAACTAAAAATCTGTAGAATGTGGATTTGAGAGATTTTTGAACATGAATCTCAAACTTTTTGGAGTAAAATCTGTTTTTTCTTGTTGTTTCTTTGAACTTTGGGATTTGACTGTTTGAATTCAAATTTCACACAAATGTTTTCTTCATGTTTTTGTGTTGTTGTCGTGTGAACTGAAGGAAGCTGCAACACAAATGGAATCAGTGACGTCACAATCAAAGACTTTCTCTGTTTTTTCTACACAGAAACGACAAGAGAAGAAACTGAAGGAGAAGATTGTGTTTGTAGAAAGAGGAACATTTACAACTTTGTTTTCTTTCTTTTTGCTTCATTTGACAACTTTGGATAAAAGATTTGTGTTTTCATTTCTTTGTTCTTCAGAGAAAAATTGTTTCTGATCATTTGACAATAAAAAACATCCTGATTCTTTTGTCTTCATTCCAGAGTTTGTGTGAAATCTGATGAAGAAAAGTGGGAATAATATGAGGGGAAGAACTGAGGCAGTTTTCCTGGAACTCCAGAAATGGCCGAGTTCATGTTTAGAGCAGAAACATCTCTATCAGTAAGTCTGTCCTTTGGACTTTCTGCAGTAAAACTGCTTCATTCCAGTCAAATGAGAAGTTTTCCTCAAGATTTGATCCAAAAGTTTTTCTACTTCAATGATTCAAAAGCTGGAAACACCAAAGGTCTGGTTTTCAGTGGAATCAGATGCTCAGACAGAACACTGACCTGTACTGAAGCTTAAGACAATCTTTAGATTCTGATCATTTTCATAAATATTGATCTTTGTCTCTTAACTTTCTATAAATGACATATATCTATCCAATAGGCGTGGCTTAGTGCTTAAAAGGGAGGACCACAGGTAGCGTAAAGGGGGAGTGACGGAGGTGACGTGTGCTGGTGCGGCCCTGCGTGGAGCAATTGTTGTGCTCAGAACTTGAGTAAAGAAAGAACCTCCTCACTTTGGCTCCTCTGCATCCTTTTCCGGCGGGACCCCGTCACAGATACCCACTCAGAAATGGTGCCAACATCAGTCACCTCTACATGGATGACATCAAGCTATATGCTAAGAGCAAGCGTGACATTGACTCACTGATCCACACCACCAGGATCTACAGTACTTCAAAACCATTCAACCATCACTGCTCAGGGGAAAGCTGGAAGGTGCTTGGGTTGACAACCAGCTGACATCGTGGATTGTTGACTACCTCACCAACGGACCACAGTATGTGAGGCTCCAGGACTGTGTGTCTGCCCAGGTGGTCTGCAGCACGGGGGCTCCACAAGGGACATTGCTCTCTCCTTTTCTCCTTACCCTCTACACATCAAAGTTCTACCATGACTCAAACAGCTGCCATATCCAGAAGTTCTCCAATGACACAGCCATCGTTGGACGCGTCAGGGAAACGATCTGGAATACAAGAAGGTGATCAAGGACTTTGTGGACTGGTGTGAACTCAATCACCTTCACATCAATGCCACCAAAACGAAGGAGATGGTGGTCGACTTCTGAAAAAAGGCTTCTCAGTCCCTCAGTGGTCATTCAGCGACTGGACATCGAGAGGGTGGATGTGTACAAGTACCTGGGCATTCACATCAACAATAAACTGGACTGGTCAGATAACACAAAGGTCCTGCACAAGAAGGGCCAGAGTTGCCTCCACCTCCTGAGGAGACTGAGGTCCTTTGGTGTGTGTAGGCCACTACTCAAGACCTTATCTTACTGACATTGGGATGTCATTCGGGCTCGAGAAATGCAGCCAGATGGTGACAAAGAAAGGCAAGGTAGTCCACACAGGAGGGGTCTCACTCCCAGAAGGAACAATACCAGACATTGAGGACAGTTACAAGTACCTTGGAATTCCGCAGGCAAATGGCAACCTGGAGCAGGCAACAAGGAAAGCTGCAACAGCTAAATACCTCCAACGAGTAAGGCAAGTCCTGAGAAGCCAGCTCAATGGCAAAAATAAGACCCGGGCAATAAACAGCTACGCACTGCCAGTTATCAGATAGCCTGCAGGAATAATAAGATGGCCAAAGGAAGAGATACAGACCACGGATGTTTAAACACGAAAGCTCCTCACCATGCATGGAGGGTTCCATCCCAAATCCAGCACCCTGAGACTGTATGCTAGCCGCAAGGAAGGAGGCCGAGGACTAGTGAGCGTAAAAGCCACTATCCAGGATGTAACATCCAAGATGCATGAGTACATCAAGCTCAAGGCCCCAACTGACAGTGTGCTCAGTGAATGTCTCAGGCAACGAAGAGCAGACGATACGAGTTAATTTTAGTATTTTCCTATTGAAATCTTTGTATTCATGGTCCTTTTGAGTTCATGTTTTACTTCGAAACCCATCGAGACGACTGTTGTTGTGATTTTGGGCTATACAAATAAAAAGGAATTGAATTGAATTGGAGGACAGATCATCATGGGAGGACAAACCCCTGCATGGGATGTACCACCAGACCATAACTGAAGTGGCTGATATCAAGAAGTCCTACCAATGGCTACAAAGGGCTTGCCTACAGGACAGCACTGAAGTACTCATCTTGGCAGCTCAGGAACAAGCCCTGAACACCAGAGCGATAGAGGCTCAGATCTACCACACCAGACAAGACCCAAGGTGTAGGCTGTGCAAAGAGGCGCCTGAAACAATCTAGCAAAATAACTGCAGGGTGTAAGATGCTGGCAGGGAAAGCATACATTGAGCGCAACAATCAAGTGGCTGGAATAATATACAGGAACATGTGTGCAGAATATGAACTGGAAACCCCAAGGTCAAAATGGGAAACACCTCCGAAGGTGGTAGAGAATGAGAGGGAAAAGATCCTGTGGGACTTCCAGATCCAGACTGATAGGATGGTAATGGCAAACCAACCAGACATTGTAGTGGTGGATAAAGAACAAAGGAAAGCCGTTCCTTCAGGAAGAAGGAACATGAGAAACTGGATGAATACCAGGGACTCAGAGAAGAACTGGAGACAGCCTGAAAAGTGAAGGTGACAGTGGTGCCTGTGGTAATTGGAGCACTCGGGGCAGTAACCCCCAAGCTGGAGGAGTGGCTACAACAGATACCTGGAAAGACCTCAGACCTCTCAACCCAGAAGAGCGCAGTGCTAGGAACAGCTAGTATACTGCGCAGGACCCTCAAGCTCCCAGGCCTCTGGTAGAGGACCCGAGCTTGGAAGAGAAACCTTCCGCCATTCCTGCCAAACATAATCACATGATTAGCTGTTAAAATTTCCCAGAAGATTAAATACAGCAGTTATGGGGCCCAACCCACATCACTGACTCCATGCTAGAGCCTGTTTGACAAGACACAGTTTCTAGGGTACTTGATTTTGGAACTGTAGATTCAGACACCACTACAAAATGGCAAACACACAATACAGTATAGTGCACTATGTAGTAAGTATCGGCATCATGTAGACTAACTCGCAACCTTTTCTTGTCATAGTTCCAACGTTCAAAGTCTCTATTATCAGTCCAACACTCACAACTTTCCTCTTTTCTCTTCAAAGAATGCGCCTTCCTCCTCGTCTTCTTCAACCAACAGTAGTCTAATTTCCACCAGCATCCTTTCAGTGAACAGAAGCAATGGTGTTCCTTGTTATCCTGGGTCTCAACTGATCAGGTATGGATAACAAAGGTCTGATTTGCATAAAATTTCAAATAATAATAATAATGATACATTTTATTTATAAGGCGCCATTCTGGGCACTTAAGGTCGCCGCACAGCATGGGGAGCAGAGCAACTGAATGCCCGGCTCCCCGTGGTAACAAGACGGGCAGAAGGGACAGAAAACCAGATAGAGGAATAGGAGGGGAGAGAGCGAGCAGGTATGGAGATATGAAAGAGGTCAGAGAGATATGGAGGTGCAAGGTTGTGAAAGGCTTTGAATGCGTAGAGCAAGATTTTGTATTGAATGCGGTATGGGATGGGGAGCCAATGAAGGTGTTGAAGGATAGGTGTGATATGGTTGATGGAGGGAGTGCGTGTGATGATACGAGCAGCTGAATTCTGAACCATTTGAAGTTTATGGAGAGTGTTTTGTGGGAGACCAAATAGAAGAGAGTTACAATAGTCCAGGCGGGAAGTAACAAGACTGTGTATGAGTACAGCAGTGGACTGAAGAGTAAGGGAGGGCCGTAGACGTTGGATGTTGCGTAGACGGAAGTAGGCTGATCTGGTGACGTTGTTTATGTGAGAAGAGAAAGAGAGACTACTGTCGAGGATGACACCCAAACTCTTTACCTGAGGGGAGGGAGAGATGGCGGAGCCGTCAATGGAAAAAGATAAATGGTTGGTCTTGCTCAGGGTGGATTTGGTGCCTATCAGAAGAAGTTCAGTTTTATTGCGATTGAGTTTTAAAAGGTTTGAGGTGAACCAGGATTTGACTTCATTGATGCAGTCAATCAGCGCTAATGGAGGCAGTGTGGAGTTGGGTTGGATGTTAAGATAGAGCTGGGTGTCATCCGCATAGCAATGAAAAAGGATGTTTGTGTTTTTGGAAAATATGACCAAGCGGGAGAAGGTAGATATACAAACTGTACGTGGACAGCGGGCACGAGCACACGGACTGGCACACACGCATTATCTAGCTTTACACCTTTCCAGTCAGAGCAGTTATGATCTGTCTTAACATCGTTAGCTGGAATGTGCGTGGACTTGGCTCTGGGTCAAAGAGGCTAAAAGGGTTACATCACCTGTGTGGTCTAAAAGAAGATATAGTTCTACTGCAGGAGACCCACTTATCTAAATCAGCTTATCATCTCCTGTGCTCCTCACAATTTCCATTCATTTATTCTGCTAGTTACAACTCCAAACAAAGAGGAGTTGCTATTTTAATGAACAAAAACATGAAATTTACTCATAAGGATACAGTTACTGACCCAGAAGGTAGATTTGTAATCATTCATATATCTATTCAGAACTGCACGGTGGCGCAGTGGTTAGCGCTCTTGCCTCACAGCAAGAAGGCCCCCGGTTCAAGTCCCGGCTGGGGGACATTGAACCGGAAGTATTCAAAGTAGTAAAAAGACACACCATCAGTGGGTTACCTTTCTGTGTGGAGTTCGCATGTTCTCCCCATGCATGCGTAGGTTCTCTCCGAGATCTCCGGCTTCCTCCCACCGTCCAAAAACATGCTTCATAGGTTAATCCATAGGTGTGATTGTGAGAGTGAATTTGTGATTGTGGACATTCGACCCTGCGACAGACTGGCGACCTGTCCAGGGTGTCCCCCTGCCTTTGCCCATAAGTGGCCAGGTTAAGCTCTGGCAGCCCCGTGACCCCGAAAGGGACTAAACGGAATCGAAAATGAATGAATGAATATATCTATTCAGAATAATGACTTTTGTATAGCGAGTGTCTACAAACCCACACCCACACCTCAATCTGGGTGTCTGCGATGCTTGGCGCTCATGTCATCCAAACAATAAAGAGTTCACCTTCTTCACTCCAGTTCACCAATCACACTCTCGTTTAGACTTTTTATTAATCAGTAACTCTCTTTTAAAAGATATCCACAGTTCCAACATCCATTTAATTATTATCAGTGATCATGCACTGGTTTCTATAAAAATATTTAAGGAAATATCCAGACCCTCTGGTACAACCTGGAGGCTTAATACATCTCTTTTAAAAAACCAAAAATGTATTGAATTCTTTAAAAAAGAGTGGGCAACCTTCTTAGAATTCCACTATACTCCGGATATCTCACCATGTCTTTTTTGGGAAACAGCAAAAGCAGTCATAAGAGGGAAAATCTTTTCTTTTTCAACGCACAAAATGCAAAGAAAAAGCAGATTTATTAGAGCCAGAAAATAAGATTAAAACTCTAGAGACTGCTTCTGCTGCTTCTGCACAGGAACACATTCTGGTAAATCTGAAAAAATTAAAGCTTCAGTTAAATGACATCATCAATAAACAAACACAATTCGAAATGCAAAGGCAACGACTTGAAAGATTTGAAAACACAAACAAATCTGGCAAATTTCTTGCTAATCAGCTTAAAATTAATAAGGAAAAATCAACAATCACTTCCATCATTGACCAAACAGGAGATGTCACTCATGATCCGGTCAAAATAAAAATCAATAAGACTTTTATAAAAACGTATACAAGAAACTTGTACTCTACATGCTGCCTTGATGTGTTCCCACTAGATTTCTAAAGTCTGTCCTGAACAGTGTGTTGCCATCAATTACTCAAATAGTTCACATGTCTCTTCAATCTGGAATATTTCCCGAGGCCTTAAAAACTGCAGTCATTAAACCCCTCCTGAAGAAGAGCGGTCTTGATCCTACTGTACTGAATAATTACAGACCTATCTCTAATCTGCCATTTTTAGGAAAAGTCCTTGAAAAAAGTTGTCTACCAACAGCTCACTGACATTCTCTTATTAAACGATTCATTTGATGTTTTCCAGTCAGGTTTTAGACCCCATCATAGCACAGAAACTGCTCTTGTCAAGGTTACCAACGACATCCGCCTGAACACTGATGATGGCAAAGTCTCTGTCTTAATCCTGCTAGACCTGAGTGCTGCCTTTGATACTGTTGATCATATGATCCTTTTGCACAGACTCCAAGACTGGGTTGGCATCTCTGGATCTGCCCTAAGTTGGTTCAAGTCTTATCTAGAAGACAGGAAATATTTTTTTGAAATTGGGAGTTGTGTCTCAGACTACATGGCCTTGACTTGTGGTGTGCCCCAGGGATCGATCCTGGGACCCCTTCTGTTTAACCTCTACATGCTGCCACTAGGGCAGTTAATACGCCGTAACAACATATCTTATCACAACTAAGCAGATGATACTCAAATTTATGTGTCACTGACAACAGGTGAATATGGGCCGGTGGATTCACTGAGCCACTGCCTCCAACAGATCAGTGCGTGGATGCAGAACAACTTTCTCCTGCTAAACTTAAACAAGACCGAAGTAATTATTTTTGGCCCACAGAAACAAAGAGAAAGTGTCAGCAGCTACCTTCATTCTCTGTCTCTTAAACCCTCAAATCAAGTCAGAAATCTAGGGGTAATCATGGACTCTGACCTAAACTTTAACAGCCATATCAAGTCAGTAACATCAGCTGCATTTTACCATCTGATAAACATTGCCAAACTCAAAAACATAGTGTCAAAGCCAGACCTGGAGATACTTATTCATGCATTTGTCTCCAGTAAGTTAGACTACTGTAATGGCCTGCTCACCGTCCTCTCCAAACGAGCTGTAAAACAGCCTCAGTACATCCAGAATGCTGCTGCTCGAGTCCTGACCAGAACCAGGAAGTATGATCACATTAGTCCTGTGCTCAGGTCTCTGCACTGGCTCCCTGTACCTCAAAAAATAGACTTCAAAGCAGCTCTGCTTGTGTACAAGTCTCTCCATGGCCGTGCACCAAAGTACATCTCTGACATGTTAGTGCAGGGGTCGGGAACCTTTTTGGGTGAGAGAGCCATAAACGCCACATATTTTTAAATGTAATTTCCAAAGAGCCATACAATAATGTAGTATCCCTTTCCCACACTGAGGCACGGATACTTATCCTCTTTTAAGGTTCTTTATTCTGGTTACTGAAAGCGCAACAAACGGCGTACAATTAATACAGCAACTCTTGATTCTCTCCCGCCGAGACGAGAGCGCTTCTCCCAACTTTATATTTCTTCACTGCAGCCACAGCCCTCTCAAATACCTTATTTGGCCCATAGCTGAACCCCATTGGTCCAAACTCCTTAACGACAGGCTGAGTGACAGAACTGAGGGCCAATCAGATCTCTGCTTGATGCATTCAATGAACTCCAGAATTTAGAACGCAACCCAACAGCCACCAGTTTAACTCAGTCCTCTACAATATGTTTAAAACTAAATATACAAGTGAATGTGTGCATTTGATGTAATTTCAACACTTTTAAAGTACAATAAGTCTGTATATTCTTTTTAAGAACAATGTTATGCTGTTGCTAATAAATGATGAATATTTCCTACCATTATTACAAATTCTGGTGCTGCGTGGTTTTGCTGATGGTCTAGTCTGGTTGATACGTGGTGAATTTCAGCTTCATGCAGGCGTTGAGACTTTAAACTTGATCTTAGGTTGGTCTGAATTTTCTATAGATGTGAGACAGACTGCTCACATGCAGACGTGGAGCCAAACATATACTCACACGCTGAAGTAAGTGACGGGCAGCGTGTTTTAAATTTTGACAATCCCTGCGCGATTCACCTTGCTGTCTGTGCTAATTGAAATGGTAATAGTTGACTTGCTTTGTTACCAAATCCGTAGTATTTTTGATTCATAAATCTAAGGCTACTTTCTGCCTTATAGGTTAGTATCTGGTCTAGATTAGTTATTTTTTCTTAAAGTTTGTCAAAAATCGCTTGACTTCTCTGTTGTTTGTGTTCAAACTCCAATTTCTTTATTTCAGTTTCAATTTGTATATTTTTTTGAAGCCTATCTCTCTTTAATTTAGACCCAATGAAGGATTAATCTGCCCCTTATAGTAGCTTTTGCTGCATCCCATAGAACTGAGGGTAAGACCAATCCATTATCATTGAAATGAAAGTATTCTGCTATAGCTGACCTTATTTCCTCTCTAATTGAAGTATCTGTGAACAGTGAAACATTTATTCTCCAATTTTTGAAACACGGTTCCTGACCCAAATCCAGTGTCATTACTACTGGACTATGATCTAAAATTGTAATGGGTTCTATCACACAGGTTTTAACTTTATGAATGTATTTTTTAGTTATCAAAAAGTAGTCTAGTCATGAATAACTTCCATGTACTTGTGACATAAAAGTATAATCTTTATAATTTGGGTGGCGATGACACCAACTATCAACCAACCCAAGTTCTTTCATCATATTCAATACACTTTCAGATGTTCTATTTCAGGGGTCTCAAACTCAATTTACCTGGGGGCCACTGAAGGCGGGGTCTAGCTGAGGGAGGGCTGCAAATTCAACGCACACGCAACTTGTGAGTGTCGGAGAGCCAGTAAATTTGTATGGAACGTCTACTATACTGTGAAGAAACTGGATTGTCTAGAAAGGACTGTATTATATTAGTTCGTAACCCCATCAGTTTCTTGCACACAGAAATAAATGAATAATGACTCAGAGACAGTTACTTATCTTTTGTGGAGGTTTTACTTCGTACAAACACGAAGGGGACAGACAGATGAACATGGTGCATTCAAAGTCCGAACCAACGAGATCAGGGATGGGCTTGGTATAAAAACCCTGCATTTGCATATTCAGAAGATCGTCCGAAGGACCTCGTGTGAAAATCACGCCCACAGGTTACTGCTGGAGAGAAGCTCCAAGGCTAAAGTGAAGATAGGTCTGAGGCCTGCTCAGCAGATCACACATGCACAGAAAAAAGGGAGTATGAAAATAAACTGTGAGAACGATAGCTTGGCTGTGCTTTCTTCAAATGTAATACAATTTTGAGATGACAATACATGCTCAGTGAATTAAGTTTAAACCATTAGTATAATAAAAGTTAAAGGTAGTTTCTAACTATTCTTCACATACCCCCCTGTTTGTCATATCAAAATTATATATGGAAAGTCAGCAGAACTCCGTTCATCATCAACCATAAACCATTTCACGAAGATTTTAAGTATAGGCAGCATATTGGCTCTGCATCGAAAACAAAAGTATATAGGTACATGTAAATACAAAAGAAAACATAAAATCAACGTGAATAAATGAGCATATCAGAGGTGGTAGGTGATACATGAGTGTTGATGCGAAAACCTCCAGGGCTAAACTTATACCATCTGTGGGAAACATTCATTGAGCAGTCAGGGAGGGCAAAACTCATCAACGGCGCCGTGCCCCTTGGCAGACACATCCGTAAGGATACGCATGCATCACCAGTCCAAACCTCGGCACAAAATCATTAATTAAAGTTACATACTACAGTAGTAAATAAAGAAAATAAAGAAATGCAAATCCAATAAAAGAAAAAACAACAAGAAAAGAAAATAACACTTTAAAGACCAGTTTCAACCACGAGTGGATGTGGGCCGGGTGAATTATAGGCATATTGTTGACAAAGTCAGCCTGACAGCATTGCTGTGTTCATTGCTGTGACACAGGGAATCAGACAGGTGACACAGGGAATCGTGCAGCTGCCGAACCAACCTGATAAAAAATAAAAACAACACACAGAGGACCGGAGTGACTAGTTTTATCAGTGCACTCCACTAGAAGTAAGCCAATAAAGTGGGGACCCAGACCAGTAAGCGTCAGTCATCTGAGAAGAAGTGTGTGATTTAAGGGCCTTGACCTCATTGACGATGTGAGTGAGATCTCCAGAGGAAGAGGGAATAAAAGTACAAGATGAAACCACGAGCAACAGCTGGACCATTGTTAGCTGGTTCGAAGCTCACTGTAGCTGGAAGAGAGGATTGCTTAGAGGAAACACACCAGGGAGCTCCCCTCGCCAGGAGTAGTGTCACACTGCGGCGGCTCCGTAGTTGAACTTCAACCAGGAGTGCGTCTCAAACTGTCAGTCTGGTGGCTCTCAGCAATTTACAGTGGCTTACGTGAATCCAGGAGGGTCGTTCAGCAAAGTGTACTGCAGTTGGCATGGTGAGGAGAACCTTGAAGGGTCCCGTCCACCTCGGGTGTGACCAAACAGTCCGTTAAATGGCCTTCAGGAAAACCAGGTTACCGACAGAGGTCTTCTGGTCAGGACTCAGAGTCTATGGGAAGGAGAGAGCTAGAGGCAGACTCAATGTTTCCTTTGTTCTCACAGTTTTCTTCAAACAATCATGTAAATCATCAATGGTGTCAGTACAGCCAGGCATGAGTGTAGAAAAATCAGGAAAAAATAAAAAAATAAAAAAATAAAATAAAAAATAAAAATTGTGATAGAAAAAAACACATTGAAAGTGAAACAGACAAGAACTGCGTCTCATTTTAACAGCACCATGAGCGTTAGGTCGTAAATAAATAAATCATACACAGACACAGTAAAACGGTAAAAACAGGCACGTTGACTAATTGGAAAGTTTGAATGGAAGGGAGTGGAGCGTACTGCACGTGATTCTGGAGAACTCGCACAAGAGAATCACAGGTCACATTGTTTCAACTATCAGCCGCGCAAGCAGCTGCAGCTCATTGAGGCTGGTGGTAGGAGATGTTTTTGGCACAGGGATTATGGTTGCTGATTTCAGTCAGGATGATATTGCTGCCTGGGCCAGGGAGATGTTGAAGATCTTTATGAAGGTGGGGGCGAGCTGATGGGCGCACGCCCTTAGCACTTTACCCGGAACTCCGTTGGGGCCAGCAGCCTTCTTGGGGTTCACCGGTAGGAGCACCCGTCTGACGTTGTGCTCCTCTACAGTGAGTGGGGGTGTGCTGGGGCCGGTGGGGGTTGGGGGTGGGTCCGGCGTAGTGGGGTGGTGTTGGACTGTTTCATGGCGAGCAAAGAAGCAGTTAAGCTCCTCTGCCTGTGTAGCATCTGGAGCTGCTGTGGACACATCACAGCCCCTGAAGTTGGTGATGTCCTGGATGCCTCGCCAAACTTCTCGCGGGTTGTTGCTGGATATGTGGGCCTCCATGCGCATCCTGTGGTCTGCCTTGGCTGATTTTACTCCTCTTTTCAGGTCAAGTCGGGCAGCACTGTATAGTGCTCTGTCCCCTGACCTGAAGGCAGCGTCACGAGCTCTGAGGAGGGAGCGGACTTGGCTGGTCATCCAGGGTTTCTGGTTTGGAAAAACCCTGATGGTTTTGTCCACAGTCACATTTCCAATGCAGAACTGTATGTAGTCCAGCACTGTTCCTGTGTGTGTGTCCAGCTCCTGATGGTGGAATAAGTCCCAGTTTGTCTGTTGGAAGCAGTCCTGCAGCATGGGGAGGGCATCCTTAGGCCAGGTAGTGATGGTCTTTGTGGTGGGCCTGGATCGGCGTATGAGGGGGTTGTAGGCCGGGAAGAGCAGGAGGGAAAGGTTGTCTGACTGCCCGAGGTGGGGGAGGGGGTAGGCTCTGTATGCATGCTTGATGTTAGTGTAAACTAACTAAATGTCCCAAACATTTTAACCTGTGCTTGGGTCAGCTGGAGTTTAGATTTACTCCACTTGTTGCCCTGAGAGTTGAAACTTAGAAAGATTAGCAGACGTGTCCATAAAAAAAAAAAAATGCAAGGCGACTGTGTGAACCAGAGATCCTCAGGAATGCTTTTAAGGGATAAATCCTGATTTACAAGCAGAAATGCAGGGACCTGATAAGTGGGGTCAGAAGGCTGCAATCAAACTTTTTATGAGCAGGGGAGAGTGAACTAAAAAAAAAAAAAAAGGGAAGGCGGCACCCGCCATCTGAGTCTGATCATGTTTATTCAAGAGGGAGGTGTGTCCTGCACAAACTGATCCACATCTGCTTTGTAAGAAATTATACTTTCTATAGCATTTTCTGAATATCTACCCTAGTCCATGTCCTAAACACTAAAATACACACTAAAATACACACTAAAACACGTCCTATTTTTATTCTGAGCGCATAGAAAGCCGTTACATCTGCTTACAATGGAGCAATCACCCCTCCTTTCTGAGAGTTTTCAGCCGCCCGTCTGCAGGCTCGGGCACGCGCACTCTGATCTGTGAAGCTGCTCCCCCTCCTTCTGATCTGTCCTGCACTCTGAGGCTGCTTAACTTTCCATGAAATCCATAATCTTTAACCCATTTATCCAAATACTTGATTAATGTCTGATCCTGACTTTCCACATATTTCCAAACTTTATGAAAGCTTTCTGAACCTGAGCAATGTGCTGTCTTTCTTTTTAGTGAGATTTTGTGAATGAGCCCCCCCCCCCCCCCCCCCATCTTTTTGAGGTGTATGATCGACGATCATCCACAACATTCTCAGGAATTCATCGACCATGTCAAGCTTCTACAAAGATAGTCTTTGCGGACGTGGCTGTCCTGAGAACCAGCTTCTCAATTTCAATCACAAACCAGAGTTCCCACCCAAGTAACCCAATTTATGGATTCTCCAGCACTGAATCTAATCAGCAGAAAAAGCTTGGAGAATCAGAAAAGAAACCTAATTATTTGTCAACTGACACACTATTTTGTTTTAGAACGAGGCATTAATCAGAGTGAGCACACACCACAGAAGCAGTCGAAGAGAGCACACTCAGACACAGACAGAGGGACATAAGAAGCATCACACACACATAGCTTCTCCGGAGCTCCGTTTCTTTCATGTGCAGCCCACACAGGACTTTCAGCACAAAATAGTTTGCAGCCCACACAGGACTTTCAGCAAAACTTAGGACATGTGCGGTCACCTCCAGACCTTCAGCACAAAAGAGTTTGCAGCCCACACAGGACTTTCAGCAAAACTTAGTTTCACGCGGCGGTACCTACACTTATGCCTACACTTCACGCTTACATTGCCATCCCTACACTGCCATTCCACCGCGGAGGGAAGGCCCCACAAGTTTTCCGTCCGTGGAGGATGACTGGTGCACGCTCAGCGTCCTGACTGCAGGCGCTGCTCTATTCAGCGTTCCCGCGCAGCAGTCAGACTGCAGCCGTGTCTCTATTCTTCCCCCAAAGTTGATGCGCGCACACACAAGGACACAGACACGGTCAAAATAAGACCCTAACAAGTAAAGAGAAGACAGACTTTCTGTGTGGCATACTCACTTCAAGCAATGAACCTCGCTATTTGATGAGGGTCCGACGTCACCGAGGGCACCACCGGATCCAGTGGCAGGGTCACCGATCCTGAAGTCATATGGGTCAATGCTTAGACCGTTGTCTCAGATCACGCACGGATTTCGGACAACCCTCCCCAGAGGTTCCAGCGATGTCCAGGGCACACGTCGGCCAGCTCGAAGGACCAAATGTGAAGAAACTGGATTGTCTAGAAAGGACTGTATTATATTAGTTCGTAACCCCGTCAGTTTCTTGCTCACAGAAATAAATGAATAATGACTCAGAGACAGTTACTTATCTTTTGTGGAGGTTTTACTTCGCACAAACACGAAGGGGACAGACAGATGAACATGGTGCATTCAAAGTCCGAACCAACAAGCTCAGAGATGGGCTTGGTATAAAAACCCTGCATTTGCATATTCAGAAGATCGATCGTCCGATGGACCCTGTGTGAAAATCACGCCCACAGGTTACTGCTGGAGAGAAGCTCCAAGGCTAAAGTGAAGATAAGTCTGAGGCCTGCTCAGGAGATCACACATGTACAGAAAAGGGGGAGTATGAATGAGAATAAACTGTTAGAACGATAGCTTGGCTGTGCTTTCTTCAAATGTAATACAATTTTGAGATGACAATACATGCTCAGTGAATTAAGTTTAAACCATTAGTATAACAATAGTTAAAGGTAGTTTCTAACTATTCTTCACATATACTATTACCTATACTCTATTATTAACTGATTCTGTAGAAAATGTACTGATAAAACTCTCATTAAATAAAATAAAATACGTAAACAAAAAAAATCAACAAGTAAATACATCAGTAATACATTTCTGTTTATTTAGTCTTCTATATCTGCTGTTTTCTCACTTAAACGTCCTTATTTACACAGTTCAGTTAACACTGTTGAGTTATAACTATTAAACACAAAAGAAGACTCCAATTCTACAATTCTGTAACCTCTATCAATGGTTCTTCTGAACACGGCTTCTCTTGTCTTCTTCTTACTGTTGGACTCTTGGCAGCACTTCCTCCTAAACAGCTGAGACCCTCAGTGTGGATGAAGATGATTGTCAGTAATCTGGACTGGACTTGGACTTATTGAAGTTGAAGGTGGAGAAGTCTGAGTGTTACCGAAGAGGATTAGGGCCATGGACAAAGAAAAAAAAAAGGGCATAGAACATTCTGACTTGAATCTCAGAATTCTGACTTTAATCTCAGAATTCTGACTTTAAAGTCAGGTTTAGGTTTAGAATTCTGAAGTCTAAAGTCTGAAGTCTGAAGTTCTAAAGTAACTCTATTCTGAGACTTCTGACTTTATTCTCATTTTCTCATATTTAGTCTGAAGTCTGAAGTCTGAAGTTCTAAAGTCAGAATTCTGACTTTAAAGTCAGAATTCTGACTCTACTCTGAGACTTCTGACTTTATTCTCAGAATTCTGACTTTATTCTCAGAATTTTGACTTTAATCTCAGAACTACGGAGGCCTGTGAGCTACTTCCTTCAGTTAGCTTTAGCAGCACTGTGGATCAATACATGCCGAGTGGAACTAACGAAAATGTCCTCTCTAAGTTTCTTGTTGCGTGCTGAAGTTTACCAGGAGGCCATTGTGTTAACAGCACAACAGAAGGTGTGTAAAAATAGTTTTTATTTTTTTATTTTTCAATGAAACGGCGACAGACTATGCTAGCATTTTGTAACTGTAAATGTCTTTTGAAATGCATGTATTATGATTTTGAAATATCAACATCATCTGTGACAAACAGTCTCACGAAGTTTCAAGTGCATTTCTGCACACTGCAGTGTTGTTGTTTGCATTCAACTACCTGATGATCTCATTTCTGGAGATTTAAAGACGTTTTACGTTCTGAAAATACTACTGAACTTTATTTTTAACCAACAGATTGTTGTGTTTCTAAGTATGGGTAACTGTAAATGGCCACCGATCTTTATTTTGAATTTATTACAATATTTAGCTCTCAGGCGTCCTGTCATGTCATTTTATAACTATTTCATCGTCTTATTGGCCGACATGCAGGACGGTGCCCCATTTAATAAGAATCTATTTTCATAACATTTAATACCAGACCACGCACATTTGTTTCCTTTACATTTGCGTGAGTGTAAAGGAGAGGAGGCGCAGGTTGCAGAAGTCACATGACACGTCAGAGTCATGACTGGAATCACAATCCCGCAATCCAAGGCAACCGTCATCTCTTCCTCGAAGAGTCGGAGTACAGACAGAATAAACAGCCATGTGTTGATAATTTTAAATACCCACATTAGCTAACATCACGTCTATCAATCCTGCTACAATGTTTACAGAGGATATGTTTTAATTTTTTGACAGGTGTAGGGACAGTTTCAGTGTGTCGTCATCAGGTAGTTCTCCAAAATAAATCAGATAATTGACTCAATGTAGATCAGGGTTTTCTAAGAATGCATTTTTACAGTCTATTTGGATACACCTGATGTCTCCCAGGTATTGAATGTTGTCAAAGGCAATATGGAAGCTCTATGTTGGGGAAACTTCTCATTTATCCAGGTGATGTCTTAAAATTGAGTCTTGGCATATGGATTTCAAATCTTTTTTGAGAAAAAAAAGATGGAACTCCACATGCCAACACTTAATTAATATTTTCTTATATTTTTACTTTAAAAAAATTATTATTAATTAATTATTTTGTGCAGATTGACCGTGATGTCATCGCTTTGGAGGATTATGCATCTTTGGGACAGAGACAACACACACATTCACCTTTGACACACTTTAGATTAATCAACTATAATGATGCAAGTTTTTTGGACTGATGGAAGAAGCTGCAGAAAACCCAATCATGCCTGCAGGAGAACATGCCAACTCCATACAGAAAGGACCCTTTTGGGATTTGAACCAGAGCCCTCTTGCTATGAGGCACGCCTGCTAACCAGTAGGTCATTGTGCAGCTGTGAGAAGTTTATTTTGAAAATAAGACCATTCTAAGTTGGAAGCAGTTATTAGAAACAATATTAATTTGAGTTTGTGTCAAGCATGGTCAATTGGAAAATGCTTCCTTCAAAACAGGACTTACAGTCACGATCTGTAAGTAAACATCCTTGTAATTACTTTTCACAATAAAAATTAAACAGTTAATGCTTGAAACGGGAAGGGAAGATACAAATTTATTTAATAAAATGTACAAATCAAGGCTTTTCTTCTGAATCTTCTGTTTTTGTATAAATTTATTGGAACCATAACACCTTTTTTACCATATGGGTGAGTTAAAAAGGAGTTGCCAACATTTACAAGGGCAGACATAACCCATGTAATGCAAGTGACTGAATATTTCAAAAGGAAACAAATCATAATGGAAATTTATTTGAATACTTACTATCATTTGATGCATCAGTTATAGAAATACTCAAAATTAAAAGTAGATAACAAAATAATGAGAAAAAATGTGTTTAATTATACATATTTCTTTGAATTTCACAGAAGAAAAAGGAGGCCGGAATAGGCTCCAGCAGCCCTGTGACCCCAAAAGGGACAAAACAAGTTCAGAAGATGAATAAAAAAGAAATAAATTCAAATTAGAAGGAAAAGGTATGTCAGTTATTTGCAGATAGTCTCAGATATGTACTATCGCACATGTAAATAAGAAAAGACAAAACGGTTAAATTACTTTGTTACCATAGCTCCATTAAAAACGACAAATAAATGTGCTTAAAAATAACAAGAACAAGTGTCTAAGAGGCAATGTAGAGTCTAGCATCTGATGGGAAGATGGCATGACTAGAACGCGGAGGGAGGACCCAGATGCTGAAACCCAGAAAGGCAGAGGCAGGTAAGTGAAGAGGTAAGTAAGAGGTTTTATTCTCTTAATGTTTCTTGCGGTTGTTGATGGTGTAGAGGGTAATCGCGGCTGTGGCTCTAGATTGAAGATCCGGAACTTCCAGAGCGGGAGCGAGACAGAGTTCGTGGGCAGGATACTTGAACCCTGGGGGGGCGTAGTGATCTTGAGGAGCGTGGACGCTCAGTGGACGCGTGGCGTGGCTGTGGTCTAGGTGAAAACAGAGGCTGTGGCTCACAGTGGCAGGAAACGTCAGCGGAGAAAGGCTGAGGCTGCTACTGCTGCTGCTCGAGATGGTGAACTCAGGAGACTGGTGTGAGAATGTAACCTAAGTGCAGAAGACAAGGTTAGGTTAGGTTAGGTTAGGTTAGGTTAGGTTAGGTTAGGTTAGGTTAGGTTAGGTTAGGTTAGGTTGGTACAGAGACAAGGGGGCCAGACGTAGCGCTTCAGGAGACTAGGCACCATCAGGGTTAACGGACTGGCGAAGATGATGAAGCTGGGTCTCCTTAAGTAGCAGGTGGTTTGATGAGTTGAGTAGTCACAGCTGAGGCAGATGAGCAGCAGAGCTGGAGGGGGGAGGAGTCTGACAGGCCACCAGGACAGAAGAAACCTTAGCAAAAGGACTTCTTTTCTGCTATGACATGTTGCAGACTCCACAGGAAGGGATGTGAATCTGCACAAAAGAATTGTTTAGTTATAAAAAATAAATGAGTTTTATTTGATGTCACAGGGAACATATAGGAAAAAAACAAGTCAATTAGTATTTTTAGAAGTGATAAATTGAGCTTCTTTCTTTTTTGCTGTGTGCAAACATTTGACATAAATGTACTTGTTGGCCATTTCAAGCCCACTTTAACTGGACAAATTTGGTTAATCAGGTGAATCCGAATGTACTATGAAAATGCAGCTGAGAGAAAATAGTAAACTACAAAAGAGTCAATCATCTGATTCTGCAGAACTACGTAAATAATGACGTAACATTCAAACTTCCCAGTGCTTCAAAAACCCCACCCAAGAAAAAATAAAAAAACTCACCCTGTAAAAGAAAAAATAAACTTTACCCTGTAAGGTTTGTAGCAGTGCCGATAGCTTAATGTGGGTGCTAATGTGCTAAATAGTAAACACATTGCTGCGGTTCTCGGTTGTACGAAGAAGAAACGCTCGCGCAGATACAGAATAACAAAAACTATAATATTGTATTAAATGTTATGAAAGGGTATGATTCAGTGAAGGAGGACCTTCGTTTTTAGAGTGTTTGTTTGACAGTGAGATTATAAAAAGAGAGAACGTATCACGTGAAGAGAAGGCTGAAAACTGAACATTAAAGTTATTGTGTTGGAGTGTAAACTAAAGATCGGTGGGTATGCATAAAACACGACAATCTGTTAGACATATGTAGAAAGCATTTTCTAAAGGCTATAAAAAACTAAATTGTTGATATACCACTTTGGGGGTGCTAACATGTCACAAAGCCTTTTTTGCACCAGCTATGCAAAGCCCTGCATGGCTGATGCAAAATGCTAGCATTGCCTGCTGCCCATTCATTTACCAGATCCCGTTTAAAACAATTTCTTTTTTACTTACCCTCTGTTCTTCCATTAGCAAAATGACCTCCACTGGTAAGCCTTGAGCATGCAAAAAGACACTTACAGACATCAATTTTGTTGGTTTCACTCCTGCAGCTTCTCGGACTCTGCAGTGCTAAAGGATGTGACACAAATGCGCCTGTATCGCATAATTCTGAGATTAAAGTCAGAATTATGAGATTAAAGTCAGAATTCTGAGAATATAGTCAGAATTCTGAGAATAAAGTCAGAATTCTGAGAATAAATTCAGAATTCTGAGAATAAAGTCAGAATTCTGAGATTAAAGTTAGAATTCTGAGAATAAAGTCGGAATTTTTTATGACCTTTTTTTTTGTCCATGGCCCTAATCCTCTTCCGTATCAGAGAGTATGTGCTCCCTATTTTGAGTCTGTGTTGAATGTTTTTTTTTTTTAAAGTTTACTCTTTAAACCACAAATAAGTAAAGGAGAAACAAAATTCAGAAAACCATTTTTGGATTTTCTTTCTAATGAATTTTTGCACATTTAAACCCTGGTCACAAGCTATTGTAGAGCAGCCGGTCAGCCACTTCTTTATTTTTATAGTTAAATTAAAACTGTGGTTCATAAAAGGGCGAGTGCTATTCACTTGAGATCAGAACAATCGTTACCTTTACTTGAGATCAGAGAAAGGCTCCAAAATGGATGGAATATCATGTTTGTGACACCAAATAAGTGCAGCCAAGATGCACAATAAGCGTGTTTGAGATCACCCAGGTGGACTCAACGCTGCACAGATCACCTGGTGTGACGTATATTTTTGCTTTTGCTCCAACATCACCTGTCAATCATCACAAAAATATTACGAGAAAGGGGTGGGAGAAAGGCACCAACCTGAGAGAACACAGCTGGAAATTTACTGCAATGACTGAAAGCTGCCCTGATGACTACAAAACAATTTATTATGGGATATATGTCCTGATGGGTTTTTGTAGTTGAGTGATCAATTAAAACAATTTAAAATAACAATTGATTAAAAAAAGGCTACATACATTAATTACAAATCATTCAAATAAATATAAAAGATATAACAACACAAATAACACTAAGGGGGAGAGGCAGTATAAAACTAAATTGAATGTTAAGGACAACTCCAACTTTCTGTTCTCCATCAGTCTTGCTGCAGATTCGCCGTCAAGTTGTCAATTTGTCTAATTTATTGTTTAGAACCCAGTTTAAATCTCCCCCCGTAATCACAATGCCTTCCCCCTTATCTGCTACAAAATGTGCAAGTTTTTTAAAGAAAAGTGTGCAGTCTTCATTTGGAGCATAAACATTTAGAATGCTCAGTTTAAGTCCTTCAATGGTTCCCACCACCATAATGTATCGACCCTCTTTGTCTTGAAATACTTTTTCACAGTAAAATACACAGATCTGTTAAACAAAATGGCCACCCCTCGTTTTCTATGGTTTCTACAAAACTGTAATAAATTTGGTCGACCCATTCTCTTTTCAGCTTGAGGTGCTCTGTTTCTGAAATATGTGTTTCTTGGAGAAACGCTACAGCGCATTGCAACTTATTTAGCTGCCCCAAAATCTTTTTCCTCTTAATAGGGTTGTTAATACCTTTCACATTATAAGTAACTCATGGAACTCACCATTTGTAATTGGTGTTCTTTTCCTCGCACCTATGCATTTTGTACATAAAAAAAAACATTTGAATTTTTCCTTTTTTATGTGGAATGTGTTTAAGTTAACATTGTAAGTCTGGGAAAACAACAGAGAAACACTTAACAAAAAAAAAAGTCAGACATTGTACCAGAACTGTATTAATGCCTGACCCCCGATAACACTGGGACAGGGAGCGGTGACTAAAACTCCCTGTGACATAAAGCACTTGTTGTGCAATTAAGACCAATAGTACACCAACATGTAAAAAAGGCCTTGGTGAGTGTGATCCACTCATGTAAAACAAAATAGAAAAAATTGAACAAAAGTCTCCCGTCAGGTTTTTTCTTTTCTTTTCTTTTTTAATATTTATTCAGAACACTGTGCACCTTGGATCTCTTCTTTTGTAGCTTTGGCGAGTAATCCTGATCAAAAAAAGATCCTTCTGGCTTGGAACACCACTTTTCCTTGCCTCCATGCTTGTTGGAGAATCACATCCTTCACCGCTGCATCCAGAAACCTTACAAGAATTGATCCAGGGGGGGCTGTTGAGCTTGTTGGTCTAGACTGGAATTAGCGATCTGCTCTCTCAATAATAATGTCTAGGCCGGATGGCAACGTTAAAACTTTGGGCAACAAGTCTTTCACAAACGCAGCCATATTTCCCCCTTCACTTCCTTCTGGTATTTGATAAATACGCAGGTTATTTCTTCTCATGCGGTTCTGTAAATCCTCACATGCAGCGGAGTGTTGCCTTTCACGCTGGAGTAAATACCGGAGCGCTCTGTGATGCTTAGCCCCTCTGTCTTCTGTGGAGTTCACTCTTCCCTCTAACTCTCCAATCCTCTGCTGGTGTTCTGCAAGCTGTTCTTTTATATCTGTCATTGACTTCTACAAGCGGTTGAGACTTTCTTTTGTCTGATTGTGGCCCTGTATGTTTTCTTGACGGAGTTTTTTCATTTCTTCCAGCAGAGTCATGCTAGTTAGCTGCTCGTTAGCATAAGGGTCTGTCTCCCCGCGTCTGCCCCTCCTTTTTCGGCTAACAGCAGTCCCGGCGCGTTCTTAGAGCCGCGGTTCTTGCGTATTCCGACACGTGTCTGCAGGGAAGCGTCCTGCAGCTTTCGGGTTGTCTGTGGCAATCTATTGGGAGATGTATTGGCCTTCTTGAGTGCCAAGATCGCCGAAATCTCTTGTTGAGAGGCATGCTGCCATCTTTCGTGCTCTGTGTTGTTTTTATCCGGTTGTGCTTCCTGCTCAACGTGGTCATCGGTGACATCACGGCCCTTAGGACCCTGGGACTTACAGTTCTGTATAAGGACACGTTGCTTTTCTTCATAACCTGGTCCGGTTTCTGTTGTGTGGGCCATCATTCGGTGCTGGCTTTGTTGTGGTGTCTTTGTTTTGTTTCTTTTCTTTTCTGTTGAAGCTGTGTGCATTTAATAGTTTAACTTGCTATTGGATTGGTCAGTTTATGGACTTGTCTGTTCTGTGAGTAAAAGAAGGAAAAGGAGAAGAAGAGCGTTTCTCTGGCCTTCAGGGAACTGCCATCTGCCCCATTGTGAATGTGTCAGTTTTGTACGTGGCCCTGTCTTCTCAACCTCAGTGATGTTTTCTCTTCTCTCTGGTTGATTTAGAGATTTATGGCTGGTTTGTGGGGGGCTTGTGATGGGCTCTTTCTGGGGCCCCATTTTTTTCGGTAAGGTGGTCACTCAAACGTTTTCAGGTTTGTCACAATTGTATGAGAACTGTCGGCGCCTTGGTTCCTCCATTTTTTTATTTGTATTTTTTTTTTTTGTTTCAGCAGCCTTTTCCTCGTGATCTTTCAGGTTTTTTGTTTTGCGCTTGGCTGACTATGCCATCTCTATGATTTGTTTCATTGGACGCTGTGAATCGCTCGGGAGGCTGATGCTGTTGATGCTCTCTCTGTTCTGCCTCTCCATTCCTCCCGGTGGCGTCTTCTGGATTAGGTGGGGTTTGAAGTGTTATGTGTCAGTTTCCTTTCAGCTGTCGTATCTGTCATGTTTTTGACTTCATTTCTTAGAAGCCCTGTGCTGGACTTGGTGTTGTCCAATGGGCTCCCCTTTGTTTTGTTTTCTCTGTTCTATTTTCCTCGTCGCTGGTCTTTTGCAACTCCGTGGTTGCAACTCGTTTTTGGATCTTTGTATTTAAGGAAGACGTATGGTTCTCCACCGTTTTGATTTATTTCTGCCAAGGATCTCTAGTTTAATGATGCATGCCTATGTGCCACTATGTCATCCCTCGGGTTTGTGCTGCACATCGTTTATCCAATCTTTGGTGTTAAAATATGAATTTGTCGCTGTTGGACCACCTGTATTTTGCTTTGTGCATCACACTGTCATCCGTTCATCTTGTTTCTCGTTCTGGGAAGTTCAGTCCCGGGCCCCTGTGTTCCCGTTGTTCTGGATATTTCTGTTGTGCTCTTCTGGTCTCTAATTCTCTATGCTTAGTGTGGTTTTCTTGTAGCAATGTTTGTTTCAGGTCTTCGCTCTCCCTCCACTTGTTTTCTGTGGCAGTACCCTCTGTTGGTTGGGGTAAAAAGTTCTATGAAGACTGGTTTATGAATGTCCAGCCGCTGGAAATTTTGGTCGTTAACCCAAATGTACAGCTCTAATAGTCTATTCAAGGATCATGTGGTTCTAAGAGAATTCAGTTGTGGAGATTTTTACAAAGGTTGTTTTAAGAAGTGCGATGATAAATAGTTAATGCGTCATCGTTCGACTTGGTTTAGTGTTTAAATAACTTGCATTACGAGTGAATTTATCCTGGCTGTAGAAATTATCACTGACGATCTCTAGCTTCAGTTCCAAGAGTAAAATATTTGTGTCGCAAACCAATCCTCCGTCTGCCCTTCTACAAGCAGATGACACTCGACTAAGAGTATCTCCATTTAGAGACTTGTTGTCCTCTGCCTCTGAATGCATAAGTTTTGGCCAGTTTAAATACTATCAGAACCTACGATCCCTCATCTATCTCAAATGGTTCTTCATTGTGGTATCCAGGCCCCCTTTGCTAATTAATATTTAAGTTATCTGTGCTGTTGTTGTCCACCTATTGAGTACCAATGGTATCAAGTACAAAACATCAAATCCAGCCGAGCTGCTACTCATTGCTATGTGGGATGGTGACCTTCCTCATCTACGTAATCTCCTTGGACCTTGGTTACCCTTCTATTCGCCTGCTCCTCGACGGCCTTTTTAAGGTGCGTCCCTCCAAAAATGACGAAAGGTTACTTCTCTCTTACCATAAGTGTGTGTAAAAAAATTATTTTTGGTGTTAATATTACAGCAGGTCCCATATTAACAGTTGTTTCTTGTTCGAATCTGTGCTCTTATGGTTTCTATGGTGCGATGAATACAGAAATAGGACCTTCTCTTTAAACTCACTACTTGATTTCAACTTCTCGGAGTTGTTCTTAATAGCACTTTATCCCCTTTTATCTTAGGCATTCTAAACTGATCAGTTCTAAATTATTTATGTATTAATTCCCAAGACTAATACTGCTTTGTTTTTTATCAATGCATCGCTTCCTGAGCCTGCGACTCATACCCCGTGGTCAGCAATACCGTTTCTGGCGGATGTAAAACCCTCGACAAAGTTGGCTGGCTCCAAGTTCCACAGTCTCTGCTCGTCCTGCAGCTTCCCTGCAGATTGTTGTCCCTGCACTCCTTAATCTGGAGCCGCAACGACGACTGCACTCCATGTACCTATCTGCACTGAAAGTGAAGGGGCGGTAAACCTCCTCCGAGTTTCAATGAGTTTCTTACGTGAATAAAACAATACGTTAGCATCAGAATGGCATACAAAATCTTAGATTATAGGTGTTTGCAAACTATATTGCCAGGTGGAAGCCTTAAAAATTAGGATGTTCTGTGTTACAATATGCAATGTAGCTTGAAATTGGGGGTTACTTAAGCTTGTATCATAGTGTGCCTGATAGCAGCATCGAAACAAAATCATTAAGCTTGTTCATAGTACTCAGATGGAATCTTTTTGTTGAAGATTAAAAAGAAAAAGTGGTTTCGCTTTTTCTTTTTAATATTGAGTCAACAAATGCAACTTCATTTTGAAAATGAAAAAGCATTTCTGGTTTTGACTTTTATTTTTTTATGTTTTTTTTTTTTTTTTTTAACTTGTCCTGTCCAACAGCTGAGCAAACAGAGGAGAGCTGAAGGCCTTTTGTGTTGGACATATTTTACTTTAACAACAGAGGTTATGAATCTTCTGACAAACCAGAGGTATGTCTGAATAAATCCCTTTTGCAATCGAGGCCCAACTTTATTCATTTTGATCATATTTGATTTTTTTTTTTTGTGTTGGACCGGTGTGGGTACCGGATGTTCTCGGGTTGCCGTATGTTCTCGGGGTCCTTCGGGGTCCTTCGACCAATGATGACGTCATACTATTTGATTGCCTGTAAGTTGCCACGACCAATGAGTTAACGTCGCTACGTTTTTTTTAAAAAACTTTATTGATAATTGCGGTATCATACATTAACAATGACATTAACGTTAACAACAAACAATAACAATGTAATCAATATTGCCTCGAAGCCAAACATAACATATTAACATAGAAAATAAAGAATATAGGGGGAAAAAAGAAACAATGAACATAACACACAAATAAATAAAAACATAAGTAAAATAAAATAAAAGAACATAGAAAAAATCTAAATAGTCTAATACTAGTTAAGTTAGGGGTACTCGTGAAGTTTGTATTTCTGAACAAAACTAAGCAATTTCACGCCATTCTTCTTTTTCATATAATGAAGTGATTGAAAGTAAAAACAGAGCTCTTTATTAAATCTTATAAAAAGTGGTTTGGTCTTCAAAACTTGACCTCACCAAGATGGCGGTGCTCTCCTCGCAATGTCTCCTCTAGTGATATAACTCACTGGAAGGACCCCGAAGGACCCGAGAACATACGGCAACCGGAGAACATCCGGTACCCACACCGGACGGAAAAAGAAAGGAGGGAAGAAGAGAGAGGGATATTAGAGAGTGGGGGATAGGAGGGTGATTGGGGGGGGGGGGTTTAAAACTATGACCTCTTTACAGTGAGGTTCAGATGTAATACACGTCTATAAGGGCGGGGCCTGTCCACACATACACTCAAATGTTATAAACATACCCGTTGGCTCCCAAAAATATTCCCATGTCAAAATGTACACAATACAAATAATGTTCACGCACGCATACTTATGCATTTAAACCAACTAGTGTGAGATATTTAATTCAATCAGGCAAACTATTTGTGAAAAGGTGAGCTAACACCTGTGCTCAAGTGAGTGTTTATGTTCTTCTAAAATGGATGATGGAATGCAGAAAGAAGGAGGGACAGTGCACAGCCATCCCCACAACAAGACCCCCGCCACAGCAGTAGCGGCAGCCAGAACCCCCCAATTCCCGCACGGCAGCAGATAGAGAACAACCACCCCCCAGGCGACCACATTTACTACCCAGGCCAAGGACAGCAGGACCATCAGGGGGACCCCAGAGCCAGAGCAGGGAGGCATGGGGGGATCCCCCAAGGGATACCTGCTCCGCGCTCCTGAAAGCCACCCACCCGGCCAAAGGTTGGTCCAAAAAGGAGCAAGGCAGGGGCCAGCCGTCCCCGTCCAGGAGGAAGGCACCCAGGAGAAAAGGGGTCCACAAGAGGGTGTTGTAAACATGGCCCGACCAGGCTTGGCCACAGTTGGAAATTTGGCGAGGCCCAGCGCTTAGGCAAACTCAGGGACCAGAAACCAGGGACACAGACACCCCCGGGTCAGGTGTGATGTGATCCCCAGCCCCTGGCCTTGCCAGAAAGCTCAGGGATCCCTCTCCCTGCGTGGAGAGAGGGCCGCCGGGCCCAGGAAACCAGCACCCAGGGGACACTGCCGCTGTTGCCAGGGGTCCAGTTCCCCCTACCAGGGGGTTTGAGGAGTAAAGGGTGTGTGTACTAAGGGAGTGCAGTTAAAATTGGCGGGTAGGGCACTGAGAGGACATCTCCTGATTACTCACAGTGATGTCCCATCACCCTCCCCACCAAGGGGCCCTAAATGTCTAAGGTGCAGTTAAAATTGGCGGGTAGGGGGCTAAGAAGACATCTGCTGCTTGCTAGCAGTGATGTCCAAGCAGCCCCCTACCAAGGGCCCTACATGTCAAAGGTGCCAATAAAACCGAGAGAGGGGGGACCCATTCCATACGGCAACCAAGGGAGGGGGACCACCTCAAAGTAGCTCCTCCCCCCTTATTTTTAAATTTGCTACACAAATGCTTCCATACATTGCAGTCATTAACATTTGGTTTCTTTTTGCGCATAGGTTCGATGTAGTTGTTCTTACAAAGTGAATTATCTTTTATTTGAGGTTTTTAGTCTCTAGCAGCAGGAATGTTTAAGATTTTGATGTGGTATTAAAGTTTAACATATTTAATTTGTCACAGTCATTTCATGGTGTGTGTGTGGGTGTGTGTGGGGGCATTTTTCCTCCTCATAGCGGGGAACAAGAGAAAATGTTTGAGAACCACTGGTTTAAAGTATGATAGGAAATAAATGTTGAAATCTAAACAACTTGCTGATGATTACACATTTCTTTTCTGAGCCACACCAAAGGATGCGTTCTGGTTTTCTTTATCTCTGACCAAAGCAGAAAAACACAATACCGGTTTATATTTATGTTAATTTTACATTTATGATTTGTATCCATTATGTAGTTTTTGATGGATAAAACAGTAAAATGTAAAGAGAAAACAGCAGTTTTTCCCAACTATAATATTGATTTTCTACATTTGACAAAGGATGATATGAGTTCTTTTCAAAATAAAATATCGTTCAACATATAATCATCCTGATGCAGCAAATGTTCTCTGATGAAAAATGTCAACAACACAAGTAAAAAACGACATTTTCTATCAGTATAGCTATATGTTTACTTTGGTGAACCGTCATCCTTTTTCCTTCTTACTGCTGCTGTTAACCTGCATAGAAACAGGACTTTATTGTTTTATGGTCCAATAAAAAATTCTTTGAAGTTTAAACAAATCTAACTTTTTAGCACCTCCTTTCTGAAAACTGATGGATTTTTCTGTCTTTTTGTCTGTTTAGGGGCATAAATAACACTTCATAGACCAGAGTCTTTCTTACATTCATTATAAAGAACTTAATACTGTTGTTGCTAAAACACAACATTTGTTGATAACCATAAAGAACTTTGTCTCTTTTATGATCTTTGACTGACAGTAAAACCAATAAACGTTTCAAAAATTGCAGTAAAGTCTGCTGTGAAATCACAGACTGTTCTACAATCTGATCCTGAAATCCCTCCTCCTGATGACAAAACATTTGAAAGTTCAAAGTCTTAAATGGAAAACAAGCTGTGAGGAAACCTTAACTGTAGAAAAAAGTGCAGCTTCTTTTACTGGAACTCTGAAGCAAAGTGACCACGAATGATCTGGATCAAGAAACCTTCTGCTGTTCCATCTGTCTGGATCTGCTGAAGAAGTCTTTTGATGTCTCATTTTTCTCTTTCTAAAAGGTTTAACAGCCACCATCTATGAAGTTCTCCTCTTCCTGATCTGCAGCTCCTCCCCTGTCATGATGGGCGTAACCAACAGGAAAAGAAGAAAGAAGCTGATTGGCTGAACTCATGGTGAAAACACCTGATGGGAGGATCAGAGTCATACAATTTCCTAAGGAAGTGAAACTCTCTGTCTTTGTGTCTGAGAGGAGAAATGGCGCAGAAAGGAGTTGATCTGG
>CM074494.1:5046833-5068040 GCA_037389245.1 Oryzias sinensis
CAGGGGTTTGTCCTCCCATGAGGATCTGTCCTCCAGCACTGTATCCTCTGCTCTCCATTGCCTGAGACATTCACTGAGCACACTGTCAGTTGGGGCCTTGAGCTTGATGTACTAAGGCAGTGGTTCCCAAACTGGGGGGCGCGCCCCCTAGGGGGGGGGCGCGGAGGTATTGCAGGGGGGGGCGCGGTGGAGTTTTTTTTTCATACTTTATTGACAAACAACATAATACAATAACAATGTGAATGTCTCAGGGGGAATTGAAATGTGTTCATATTGCAGAAAAATATAATAAAATAAAACAAAAAGTATATAAATATATACACATACATATACAACATAAGACAAAAATAATTATTACTTCAAAAATCTTTGGGGTTTAATACATTTTAAATCTTTCAAAAATTAAATTAGTTCGAATGTCTTTTTGGTTTTGCAGATGTTTGATAATGGTACATTACTGATTGACATTACTGAAATGTAACAGTTTGTTTAGTTATATTTCCAATATAGTTTCCCACTTCAATCCAAACCTTACTTGTATGTCTGCAGTCCACAAACAGATGAGAAATAGTTTCCTCCTGAGTTCCACAGAATTAACAAAACAGGCCCATGTCCACAACAAATCTACTCAAAGTTTTTTTTAGGATATATACAATGCAATATTTTGAAGGACACCTCTTTTATTTTGTTATTTAGACAGTATTTATTACTATTAGTCCAAGCATAAGTCCATTTTATGTCCACAAATTTGGATTCCCAATAAAACCTCCCAGCAGGTAAGGTTGTGGTCTGTAAAAGATTTATTTGTTTATTGGAAACTGAATTAACACAAATATCCACATTGTCCAAAAAAATTGTCTGGGTTCTTAATTGACTTATGTTATAAATCCCTTTAAACAGTTGAAGTAGACTGGTTGGAACGGAATCTAACACTATTGCATATTCTCTGGGTGGAGCAGGAATACCGAATTTTTAAAAAAATTCTTCATTCGTCAGAATATGTCCATGAGAATTGAAAAGTTGTCTGATTAAAACAATACCATTATCATACCATAGGAAAAAAAGTGATTTATTCCTGTATTGTACATTAATGTTATTCCAAATACAAGAAGTTGTTGGAGAAAAATAATGTTTATAAAGGAGTTTCCAGGCCAGCAGGGCTTGTTTGTAAAAGTTTTGTGGGTAATTTTTCAATTTTACATTTACATTTGAACAAGAATTTAATGCCTCCCATTGTGTCAAATATATATTTGGGAAATGCATTCCAGACATTGTCTTCCCCTTTCAATAAATTACTTTATTTTAAAAGAGTTGTTTAAAGTTTCAAAGGTTAATACATCCATGCCCCCATGTTTTCTGGTGTTACACAAAATATTTTTGCTTAAGTATTGACATTTTTTCCTCCAAATAAAATCAAATAATGTTTTGTTTAATAGGTTACAGATTTGTTTTGGCATTTCTAAAGACAGAGACACAGACAGATCTAGAGATTCCTTCAGCTTTAGATAACAGAATTCTACCGTTCAGAGAGATTTCTCATTAACCACATGTTAATGTGGCTCTTTTAAAGATCGTTAATGATCTTAGATTAAACTACGACTCACAGAAACTTTCTGTTCTGGTGCTGCTGGATCTTAGTGCCGCTTTTGATACAGTAGATCACCAGATTTTATTAGACAGACTTAGTAGTCTAGTGGGCCTCTCTGGAAATGTTCTTAAGTGGTTTTACTCTTACCTGACAGATCGACACTTTTATGTAAGTATGGATACGTGCTCTTCAAGAATCCACGAAATAAGTTGTGGGGTTCCCCAGGGGTCGATTTTAGGGCCAATACTTTTTAATTTGTATATGTTGCCTCTTGGGGATGTCATCAGGAGACATGGCGTTGACTTTCACAGCTATGCTGATGATACACAGCTTTACATCGCCGTGTCTCCTGATGACCTTGAACCGGTAAACACTCTTTTAAACTGCATTTTAGATATAAAGTTGTGGATGGCAGAAAATTTCTTACAGCTCAACCAGGACAAAACTGAAGTTTTAATCATCGGTTCTGAAGACAAGAGAGAGATGATTTTACCACATCTTCATAATTTTAAACCTTCTCAATGTGTGAGAAACCTCGGCGTACTTTTTGACTCTGAGCTAAATTTTATCCCACACATTAAAAATGTCGTTAAGACAGGATTTTATCATCTCAAAAATATTGCCAGAGTCCGCCCGTTCCTCTCTCTTGCCAGCACAGAGGTACTAATGCATGCTTTTATTTTCAGTCGTTTAGATTACTGTAATGCCCTGCTCTCTGGTTTACCCAAAAAGTCTCTTTCAAACTTACAACTTCTACAGAACTCAGCGGCACGAGTTCTGACGAGGACCAGAGGGCGGGAACACATTACACCGGTTTTAAAATCGCTGCATTGGCTCCCTGTGCGTTTCAGGATTGATTTTAAAATTCTTTTAATGGTTTATAAATGTTTTTATGGTCTTGGGCCTTCTTATTTAAATGATATTCTTTTAAAATATGAGCCCTCGCGGACCTTGAGGTCTTCCAGTGCTGGCCTCTTAGTTGTTCCCAAGGTGAGGACCAAAACTTATGGTGTGGCTTCGTTCTGCCATCACGGTCCTCGCCTGTGGAACGGCCTTCCGGAGAGCCTCAGGGCCGCAGAGACAGTAGAGGTTTTTAAGAAGAGGCTCAAGACCCACCTTTTTAATTTAGCTTTTAGTTGATTTTAACTGCTAATTTATTCTATTAGTTTTAGTATAGGCTATTTTATGTATTTATTTTAATTTTATGCATCTTATTTTCAATTTTATGTTTTTTTTTTTTTTTTATGTTTTTAATTTTAGCATCTTATGATTTTAGCCCCAGTGTTTCTTGAGGGGATCTTTCCCTCCAGGGATTGCCGGCTTGGTCAGCGGTTGTTGCTGCAGTTGTTGCCCTTGCTGGGGCGGCAGGGGTCTAATTTTACAGCTTTTGGCTGTGAAGGGGACCTTGGTGTTGTCCCGGTCTGGGTGGGCACTGTGGCGATGTTCCGGTGGCCAGGCTGGCTCCTGGTATGAAAGGATTCCCAGATACTGTTTCCTCACAGCAGAGCTAAGCCATACTTGTTTGTTTATTTATTTATTTATTTATTAATTAATTTTTTTACAGTTACATAGTCATATTTCATTGTACGTGGGAGCCATGGGTCATGTGGTTTAATGGAGGGGAGTGGGAAGGGTGAAGGGTGGGTTGGGGTTTTTTATTGTAATGTTGTGTGTTTACTGTTTTTAGTGTTAAAGCGCTTCGAGCTGCACAAAGTGCATGAGAAGCGCTATTTTATAAATAAAGTTTGATTTGATTTGATTTGATTTGTTATAAGGCGCGGTGGAGTTTAGAAACTGTTACGCCCCCTTTGTGTCTAGGGGTACCTAGGAAGGCATAACATAAAAAAGTAAAGGTTTGGCTACCAAGTTGACTGCAACACAAAACACCAAACGAATGTCTCCATAAAATATGACAAATTTATTTACAAATTAACAAACAACAACCAACAAGAACTAAAAGTGAAGCTAAAAGGCTTCAGGGTGAACCCAGGCCAAAACAACAAACAAAACCCCAACTAACTGAAATCTTGTTTTCTTACCTGTACAAAGGAAAAGGGAAAACAAAGACAAACACTAACCTCCCTAACCTAACAAAAACAGGAGAAAACAAGTACTAAAGAAAATGGCAGTTCACCCCTACAGCTTCACTTAACATAACTATAAACCAAAAGACTAATCAGAGTGGGCACAGACAAAACTACAAACTACAAAGAACTACGAAGTGCAACACAAACTAAAACAAGTGGAGAAGACATAAACAAAATGGAGAAGAGGGCCAAGCTGCCATGGAGACTATTGCAGCAAGGCTCCCTTCCCCACCGACTGGATATCGGAATGGTGGCTTTAAAGGCTGCCTCCACCAGCTGGTCCAATGGTAGGCCACACCCTTTCCACCACACCTGAAAATAATCAGACAAAAACAGACACAAAGATCCACAAAAAACACAAGTCCCACTCTTATACAGAAATAATACACAAAACACAGAACAAACAAACAAAGCAAAACCAAATACGGCCACAGCCGTAACAAAACAAGGGATTTGGATGTTTGTGTCAGTGGGGGGGGGGGGGGCTCGAAAATATTCTGATCTTCAGAAAGGGGGGCCCTGCAGAAAAAGTTTGGGAACCACTGTACTAAGGCATCTTGGATGTTTCATCCTGGTTGGTGGCTTCTACGCTCACTAGTCCTCGGCCTCCTTCCTTGCGGCTAGCATACAGTCTCAGGGTGCTGGATTTGGGGTGTACTTGTAACTGTCCTCGATGTCTGCTATTGTTCCTTCTGGGAGTGAGACCCCTCCTGTGTGGACTACCTTGCCTCTCTTTGTCACCATCCGGCTGCATTTCTCGAGCCCGAATGACATCCCAATGTCAGTACTGTAGATCCTGGTGGTGTGGATCAGGGAGTCAATGTCACACTCGCTCTTAGCATATAGCTTGATGTCATCCATCTAGAGGAGGTGACTGATGTTGGCCCCATTTCTGAGTCGGTATCCATAGCCAGTCTTGTTGATTATTTCTAGTGTGACATAACTCATTCATTCAATCATGCAAACTATTAGTGCAAAGGTAGCTAACACCTGTGCTCAGGTGAGTGTTTTTGTTTTTCTCAAATGGACGGTGGAATGTGAAAAGAAGGAAGGAGAGTGCCCAGCAATCCCCACAACAAGACCCCCGCCGCAGCAGCAGCGGGATCCGGAAACCCCCAACGCCACATGGCAGCAGGCAGGGAACAACCACCCCCCGGGCGACCAAATCCGCCACCTAGGCCTGGGCCAGCAGGACCGCCGCGAGGCCCCCAGAGCCAGAGAGCAGGTAGGCACGGGGGGAAAGAGAGAGCCGCCCCAGCCCAACCAGGAGAGCAGCCGCGCCGGGAGAGCCCAACACAGGGCCCCACCCGAGAAGGGCGCCCACAGTCCCAGACGAGCACCCCATCACCACCCAGGAGTTCTAGTCATCCCCCCGCCCCAACCCCAGGTACGAGCCAGGACCCCCCAAGGGAGACCTGCTCTGCACTCCAGGCAGCCACCCACCCGGCCCACGGTTGGTCTAGGGAGGAGCAAGGCAGGGGCCAGCCGCCCCCGCCCAGTAAGGGAGCACCCCGGGGAAAAAGGGGGCCCACAAGGGGTGGTTGACCTTGGGGGGTTGACGGGTCAGGATCTCCGCTGAGGCAATCGGCGGTTGCCCCGGCCGGTTGGCTGCCTCGGTCCCGTCGAGGCCTGACCAGAGCTATTCCAGGGCCGGCGCTTGGGGGTGGGGGCCTGGACTTGCTCCGGGGGGCCGGCGCTTTCTGGCTCCTCTCTCTCTGTGCGGGGTGGGTGGTGCTGGGCCTGGGGTGTCTGCGCCTCTGGGGATGGGGCCCCTGGGCTGGGGGGGCCTGGCCCCTATGTTGGGGGGGGGGACAGCTGTTTGACCACCGGGGGACAGTCTACCAGCTGTCCCAAACTTACCCCCTTCCTCATATAACCTCATATTAGGGTGAGGGGGTGGGGGGTTTAGCCAGCGATGCACCTTGGGGGGGGGGCTACTTGGCAGTGGTCCCCCCTCCCATGGTTGCCGTATGGAGTGGGCCCCCCCTCTTTCGGTTTTATTTGCACCTTGGACCTTAGTAGGGGAAGTGCTTGGACATCTCTGCCAGCAAGCAGCAGATGTCCTCCTAGCACCCTACCCGCCAATTTTAACCACACTTTAGACATTTAGGGCCCCCTTGGTGGGGAGGGTGAGGGGACATCACTGTGAGTAATCAGGAGATGTCCCCTCAGTGCCCTACCCGCCAATTTTAACTTCAACCCCCTTTAGTACACACACCCTTCCCCCCTCAAAATATACATTCCAACACACACACATGCACACACACACCCTCACAAACACACATACACGCACACACATTTTGCAAGGAAGGTGGGACCTAGGACCATCTGTCCCCTACCCCTTCCCTGGTGGGAGGTACGGGGCCCTTGGCAACGGTGGCCATTCACATTACACCTGCGCTGGGGGTGTCCGTGTCCCTGGGGGGTGGGTTCTGTTCCTTGCCCCTGAGCGCTGGGCCCCAGCAAATTTCCAACTGTGGCCGAGCCTGGTCGGGCCAAGTTTACAACACCCCTTGTGCTGATTTTTTTCTAAATGATGAATTGTTTATTTATGATCTCATAAAGTGCAGCTGTTTTCCTGCATTACTTGCTGTCTTTCTGACACCAACTAAACCACAGGCAGACAAAGAATACATTCATGGAAAATAAAGACACATTAAAATGTCTACAATAGTTCATAAAGAATGACATTATTAGCATGACCAATCCTGACACTGTGGTAAAAAATCGACTTTGTTTTATCCATAAAAGTCATGTAAAGAGCTGGAAACCCCGCTAGTATTGAGCTAGCTAGCATGCTAACACAAGAGAACAATGGTGATAGTTGGTCATGCAACATCTTACTTTCTGACAACTTTTTTCACTAGCAGCTACTGGTGGAGCTCTTCATCTGACTGTGCTGGCGTCCTGTGGTTACATAAAGTACACGTTTGGTAGATTAATATAGTAAAATATTTGAAAAACATGAAAAACTTACCGGCACATTCTAAACTGGTTTGTTGACATAAGACTCTGTGTTATTCGGTAGCCAATGAGCTTCTGGATGTGGGGATGTCCCGCCTCCCCTCCCCTTGACTGACATGTCACTGTTTTTACGTGTCGACAGGTTTCAGAATCAAAACTGCAAAAAATAAAAGTGCAACTCAAAAAGACGATTTCAAAATAAAACTGCAACTCAAAAAATAGATTTCAGAATGGCATGAAAAGAAATCGGGAAATAAGAAATATGATTGTGCTTTGGGTTATGGCTTTTGGTTGCAAATTATAGGTTTTGGTTCTTAATTTATGCATTTTGATTCTCAGATTTGAGGTTTTGATGCGCGGTTTTACTGTTTTGCTGCGCAATTCTTTAGGCACTATATTGATACCATAGCCGTGTGTGACACGAGACAGCAGCTGCACGGAAGGGGATTCAAATGTTTCAGGCTGTTACAAACTGTGATATAACTAACAATAGTAAACCAATAGTGGACCAGATTTTTTTCCAAGCACTGAGCCGCTGTAACCACCGCCTCCACGTTAAATTTGCGCACCGTACAATTGCCCGTATTACCTGTGCCTAAAACCGCCCCCACCGCGCGCCCCATCTGGCATCGGCGCCCCACTATTTGAGAAGCACTGGTGTAGGATGAGGAAGAAGGGAGACAAGAGCGCGCAAGTGAGTGACCATTCAGTTTGTGTGATTCAGTTAGGGAGAACAGTGACAAAAAATTGACTGGATGTTTTATTAACCAACTCTAGACGCGCTGAGGGTCTGAACGGGGCGTTAACAAGCCCGCACCCTACCATCCGGTGCGCCCTATGGTCGTGAAAATATGGTAAGTCAACGCTGAAATAGTATTGTAACTATATTTGTTTAACACCAAAAGTACTATATTTGTGGTATGTCATACCTACAGTGATAGGATTGGATAAGCAGAACAAAATACCATCAATATTTCTAAGAACTTCTAAGAACTTGCCAGCAGTGTCTAAAGTTCTGGAAAAGTGGGTTGCAGTACAACTTACAGGACATCTTAACTATAGTCCTTATTACCTCCATCAAATGCATTTTGGTTTTAGAAAGCATCATTCTACAGCAACAGCGTCCTATTTTTGTTTAGAAAAGCTAAAACTAAAGATTGACAGAGGAGGTGTTGTTGGAGCGGTGTTCCTGGACCTTGAGAAAGCTTTTGACACGGTCAACAGTGACATTTTAATTGAAAAGTTGCATCATTTTTTTTTCCATCAAGAATTCCACTCTGGCTGGAATCTTACCTGACATGGAAAAAAACTAATTGGAGTCAATATAAAAAAAAATAATCACAAGCAACTCAGTTTAGCTATTGCTGCCTTTATAAAACACACACTAGCCTGCATGTTTTACCGGTATGTTTTAATATGCCAGCGCCTTAAAACACGTTGCACCTTTTGTACGTGTTAAATACAGAAAAAGCACCTTCAACTGACACCGCACCCTATAACCCAGTGCGGCTTATGGTAACCCTCAAACCACACATCAAAACGGTTGTTAACTCAATTAAATTCCATTTATCTAATTTTAGACACATAAGAATCAATTTAACTCTGGAAGCTGCTAAGCTCTTCTATAATGCAATGATTATTTCATAAATGACCTACTGTATGACCAGATGGGCATCGGCATGCAGAACCACTCTAGAACCTCTACAAACAATTTGAAAACTTTGGACAAAAACGAAAAAAGCCGCCATCATTGTGAAATTCTTCAGAAACACAATCTACAGAGCTGTGACAATTTGATTCAACATGCAGATTGCATGTCTGTTCTATGAAATCCTTCACGGTCTGGATTCTCCCCCACCACAGGAATCCATCAAAAAAAGAAAAAAACAGAAGCACCAGAGTTAGTTAGAGATGACTGCTGAATTCCTTCTAGAAAAGCAGCTTTTGACAGACCGTTTTCTCGTTTTGGGTCTCTCAAATGTGGAACACAATCCCAGAAAGCATTCAGCACCTCCCCAGTCTTCCATCTTTCTCAAAACAATTAAGATCACAGATGCTGGACAACCAAACTCACAACTAGATTGGGACAGCTTTAAAGGGACTAACAATGTTGCCTCTGAAGAAACTGGCCTTAAAACAAATGCTTGACCCTTTATTAACACCCCATTCTCACTTAGTAATAGAAAGCAGGAATGGACTTCAGTGGCAGCTTCTGGTAATGGATAAACAATCTGAGCAGGTCACTGGGGACAACAACCCATTACCATGCACTGAAGGTATGCATCGGTTTCCTTTAAACATGCATCTATTATCTCTCTTTAAAGAAGCCATCCACAACGCACACACTACCAAGGTAAACCTTTTACAGGAGAGGTGGCTGTGTGATGATGAACCTGAGAATTCTGGACCAATTGTCTTTCATGTACTGGGCTCCACGGGGTTTGAGTTACTCCACCACAAAACCTCTCTGGAGTGGACCAGTGTAAAAGATCAGCAGGACTTCAAGGTTGCCTCTAAAAGGAACAACCTTTGTCTGACTGTATTTCTTGTGAACCTGTTTATTTTTTTTTCAATTTCTACTTGCAGGAAAATGGCCCCCCCTGTTCCCAAGTTTATGGGTGGAGGTGTTATGTCTTGTTGTTGCTGCTTTTCTGAATCCCCTGTCATTCTGCACACCTGGCAGGTGTGGCCAATAATCTTGATCAGCACCTGCCAGGTATTTAAGTCAGCGAAGGCCTCAACCAAGAGAGGCGGGCGACTTTAAAGTTTTAACAGGGAAAAAGTGGCCTGGGACAAGATGGCGACCTATGTCGCGCTGAACGCCGGAAAAAGTTTGACTAAATCGAGGATGGACGCTAAGGCAGTGGCGGGTAGGCACAGCTGTGTTGTGACTGGGAAGGAGTGGGGAGACGACGGGGGATGTGAAAGTGAGGATAGTATGGAGATGAGCTTTGGGATTGAAACGGGAAGGGAAAAGAGGGGAAATAGTTTTGATGGATGATGTTGGCTGATGTTGGATGATTGATGGCTGATGTTAGAAAACAAAGACAGGTGATGTCAACTGACAGTGATGAAGGAAGGGATGGCTATAAAGTCATTTTGAGATTTTCTGAAGGACAAGGGTTACGTTCTTTGAGCCTGATAAAACTGACAACTATCTTGAAGAATTAAGTTGGGGACATTAAAATTGCTAAAGTCTTGAGAGATGGGAACCTGTTGATTGTTTGTAGAAGTGAGGAGCAGATGGACAGGGCCTGTAAAATGAGAGAAGTGGGGAACCATAAAGTTGTTAGTATGATTGGGAGGTCAGGGGCCCAGAGGAGTGATTTGGGGCATACCTTTGGAGATGTCTATTACAGAATTTAAAGCTAACCTACGAGGGGCAGAAATAAGAGAAGCAAGGAGATTAAGTGTTTTTCAGGATGGTGTGAGGAGGGATTCTGAGGGAATATTGTTAGAATTTATGGGAAGGAGCCTGCCGGGACAGGACAGGACAAGTAGAAAAAAAAAAAAGAAAAAAAGGAAGAAGCCTGCCGGACAGTGTCCCTGGGATACATGTCATATACTGTGAGGGAATACATTCCTAAACTACATAAATCTAAAATTACATCACCAGGTAGGGATGGTATAAGTTATGTTATGTTAAAGCATTTAGGTAGGAAAATGAAGTTGAAATTATTGGACATGTATAATAGGGTCTGGTGTGAAGGTAAATTGCCGACTAATTGGAAACTATATTAAAACCTGGGAAAGATCCGGGCAGCCCAGAAAATGACAGGCCCATAGCACTCACATCACATGTTGGTAAAATAATGGAAAGAATGATAAATGACAGATTGTATTATTACCTGGAAAGTAAAAATTTGCTGTCCCCATATCAGAATGCTTTTAGGAAAGGTCGAGGGACAATGGACCCTGTAGTCTGCCTAGAAGCAGACATTAGGAAAGCCCAAGTAGATAAAGACTATTTGGCGGCAGTATTTTTTGATATTGAAAAGGCTTATGATAAGGTCTGGAAAGAGGGTTCATTGATAAAATTAGGTAGGTTAGAACTTCATGGAAGAATCTATAATTGGATTAAGGGGTTTTTATTTGATAGATATGTTCAAGTTAGAATAGGAAAGTCCTTTTCTAATAGGTACGTAGTGGATAATGGAACCCCACAAGGAAGTGTGATTAGCCTTGTAATTGAGTAAGTACATAGTTTTAGGTATCTGTGTGTTATATTGGATACAAAATTGAAATAGAGAGAGAACATTGATAGAATAGTAGGGAGATGTAAGAAAGTCATAAATATAATGAGATGCTTGAAAGGGACTGGGTGGAGAGCTAGTGCACAGGCTTTAAAACAAACAATGATTAGGTCAGTGACAGATTATGGAATTATTGTTTACAATACAGCGTGCAAAATGTTGTTACATAAAATAGAAGTCATCCAAAATCAGCTTTGAGAATATGCACTGGGGTTATGAGGTCAACTCCTGCTGTGTCATTACAAGTTGAAATGGGGGATCTACCATTGAAACTAAGAATTAAACAGCTGCTGCTTAACTATTGGGTGAAAATACAGGGTTGTGTAGGTGTAGAGAACATGGTTAGGAGAGCTACTGATCCTTGTTGGGTAAGTGATAATGGGACAAATGAAAGTGCTGCTTGGAAATTAGCTAGGTTAGCGAGAAAAGCAAATACCGTAATTTCCGGACTATAAGCCGCTACTTTATTTCTGCGCTTACAGCCCTGTGGTTTATTCAGTAACGCGGCTAATTTATGAATGTAATTGGCGGCCGCCATGCACGTACATTCGGACTCGGTGAATGGTTTTAATTCTCCATCTAACACCAAACACAAGTCATTTGATTTTTAGCACACCTCTAAGCAGCCAAACAGCATGGACGTCACTTCAGGTCTTAGACACTTCACTCATGGTTCAACAAAAAGAAACACGCATGCCCTGCCGCATCCCAGAATCCTTTGGTGCCATTAGACCCAACGTGCACGTGATCGCCGCTACAATATGATGAAGCTTTCAAGTTAAAAGCAATCGTTAAAAGCAGCGTGAAAAAATCCCCCATCAGTAAATGGAAATGCTGGTCAGCTGCGTGACGGAGAGAACAGCGCATGCTCAGAAGTGTATTTACCTGTGAGTCACAGTGACTCGGCTGGCTGCACGTAAATATGTGTGAATAACATCAGCCTTTATTTTGTCGGGACAAGACTGGAAACACAAATCGATGTAGTCGTTTTTACGTTTCTAAGGACTGAGCGGAATTTTGCATTGAAAAGCTCACAGCCGCCGTGTGAGCTTTTCGGATAGGAAGGGGAGACAAGGAGCCCGCTTGGCGAGCGCGGAGCGCAGAGGCGTCCGCGGAGCAACAAGTGTTTGTTGTGAAAGGAAACTTCTGACGAACGCCCCGCTTTTCATTCGCCGCTGCTTTATTTTACTGGTGTTTTTTTAACCAGCCCCGTTAGTACCATAATGCTGCCGCGACACAAGCGGAAGGAGAGCTGTTCCTTTTCACCCCTCCATGCACTGCTGCTACTTGCTCATTCTTAAACACGTACAACAGTGTGGCGAGCCGGGCGTTGGCCCCGCTTTTAGCCCCTAAGACTCATGGGAAATGGGGGATCGCGGATGTAAATTTCCTCATCATAACTGAGGGATGTAATGTTGATCATATGGTTACTGTTAGTAATTTTATGTATGATACCTAGATTGTCAATAAGTAAAAATAAAATAAAAAAAATAAAATAAAAAAACCCATAACTGAGGAACTTGTGAACAGAATAGAGTTCCATGCTGTTTCAGATATGGGTGTACTTGGAAACATGAGCTTGAGTCAAGGCAGTACCCAGCCACAGTGTGGTAATGAGCCACACTCACTCTGGGAGTCAAACGTGCTTTGTCGAGGCAGTGGCTTGTATTCTGATGCGGCCTGTGCATGAACAAAAATAATTAAGCACGTCAAAATAGGTGGGTGCGGCTTGTAATCGGGTGCGCTTTATAACCCGAAATTTATATCATGGTTAAACCTTAGTTAAGAACATTTTTGTACCCGACCACTCCTTTCTGGGTTTTTCAAAATGTAGAAGTGGATTTGTATCTCCATAGAACAATGGAGGATAGAAAAGGGAAGGGAAACTTGGGATGACAGCAGACAGATTAGACACAGTCCATGCTTAATTTATTCCTATATATATAGATGGATCTAAAGACCCAGAAACAACGAGAACTGTTTTTTCTTTCTGTATCCCTAAATTGGACAAATATGTCTGAATTAAGATGTCAAAGGATCTTTCAGTTTTTGCAGTTGAAATGTTGGCAATATCATATAGTTTACACTGATTAGAACAGAACAGAATTGGAGATGGTATAATTTGTTCAGATTCATTGTCAGCTTTGATATCTCTGAAGTCTTACTATTCTGAGAGCAGATCAGATGTATTGTATGAAATTTATGAGAGTTTGTTCAGGTTGGCAAACTTAAAAATAAACATTAGATTTATGTGGGTACCAGCACATAGGGGCGTTGAGGGAAATAAAATGGCTGATTTCCTGGCAAAAAGGGCGTTGAAACGTGGTATGGAGATAGAAATTCCATTAGGTAGAACGGAAATTAGGGCAATTATTAGGAGGTGTGTTATGGTAGAATGGCAGACACAATGGGAAAGGGAGAGGACAGGTCGGCATTTATTTAGTATTCAAGACAAAGTAGGGAGAGATACGGAATGTCAGAGTAAACACCAGAGATAGCTGCATAATATCACGGTTGAGGATGGGACACACTGGTTTAAATAATATATTGCATCTAATAGGGAAACACCCAACTGGTTTGTGTGAGTGTGGGAAAGGGGAAGAGTCGGTGGAGCATATTCTATGTCATTGTGAACTGTATAGGGAGGAAAGACGACAACTGGAAAGTAGGGTACGGATGATAGAGGGTGAACAACTGACTTTAAAGAAGTTTTTGGGAGGGGAGGAGAATTTAAATGGTGTAATTATAGGATTTTTGAAAAGAACTAGGTTATTGAGGAGAATTTAGATTTTTTTTTTTTTGGTTAAATTTGGTTAGGTAATCCTCACTCTGACCCACACTCCAACACAGTAGGTGGCGGTAATGCACCTTCAAGTTAGTGCCTCCCGCCAATAAAATCACAAGAAGATGAAGAAAGAAGAACCAAGAGAGGCATGCAGAGAGAGCAGAGCAAGAGGCTGAGGAGCAGTTTGGTTTTTTGAGTTGGAGCTGTGCTGCTTGGTTTGTTTCTCTTTTTCCCCTTTTGGTCCACAGCAGTCTTACACTGCTGGGTAGTGATGGGACGATGATACCTCAAGGAGTGTATTGACACACTAAACCAGGGGTCGGCAACCTTTTTTACTCAAAGAGCCATTTGGGACCGCCCCTAATGAAAAGAAAGCACCTGGAGCCACAACCCGTTTTGACATCATTATATATATTATGCATGTATATATTATTCAAGGGTGCTCATCACGTCGATCTTCAAGGACATGAGTATAGATCGCGGGCCAGAAAAGATTAAAAAAAGTACTTCTTAAAAATCCACCAGCCAATCAAAATCCTCACTGAGAAGTACAGGACTTGATTGACATGTAGATTGGCCAATCTGACATCCTTTGAAACATACATCACTTCAAATCCACTTTGTGTTCTTAAAAGGATGATACCGCGGTCGTGTTGGGAGCAGCCACCAGCTAAAGTTCTGGTCTGATCGCTGCATGGAGCGATGTGTTTGTCAATGCATGGTAGACACTGAGAATGTGGAGAGATCAGGTTTATTATTTTGAAGAGTTCTACTTGGTAATCATGTTTCCATGTTTGGGTTCATAAAATCATCCCAGAGATAGTCTCTGCTTCAACTCCCGCAGGGAAAGCTGCGTCTCAATCTGACGCCCGTGTTTTCATTCTCTCTGACATAGTTTGCTAAATCAGTCCAGTGTGAAAAAAACATCAACAAAAGCTATGTTGGGCGGTTTTTGGCTGGGTCTGGCGGTTTTCAGATGACTTTTTGGCTGGAAAACTGTGACTCTATCTGGCAACACTAGCGCAAACTCTCACCCTGTGTCCGAATTACCGCCCTAACCCCTAACTACTAAAACCCTATATAGTGCGGCACTATATAGTTCTCTATATAGTTCTCTGAATTTTCAAAGCAATTCGGACACCCGTGCTCACTAGTTTTCTCTTTCGGGTGTTTTCAAATGGCGCTTGGCACGGAAACAAAGTGGCGCATTACCGCCACCACCTGGTCTGGAGGGGAACTACTTCTATTTAACGCGGAGAATGACACCCATTTGTCAAATTAAAAATATAATAAATATGAACATTTTATGAAGACTATTTATGAATCTGCTGTGTTCTGATCATGGAAAATGTGGCTGATTTATAAATAATAAAATTACAAACACATTGGTGGTGATTTTATGTATTTGTTGAAAAATAAACCCCCATGTTATTACTCCATGGCAATATTTTTTTTTGTGCCGCTGAACGATTTACGGGCTCTTGCGTGGAGGCATTTTTTTCTGTAGTTTTCTCTTCTACCTTACTGAAAATAGCTTTATATATGAATCTGTCCGTGTTCCTGGCAATAATTCAACCGTTTTTCATGGGATCAAACCAAAAACGAGCAGATATGCAGCATCACAGGGCGGCAAGGAGAAGCAGACGTCTCAGAAGTTTTCCTCTGGATGCCCTGGCCAGACATTAACAACTTGTGAGTTAAACTTAAAGTTTTTTTATTAGTTCAATTTAAGCATTTGTCACTAATTGTGCTCAAGGTTACACAGCCTGCGGGGTAAGAGTTTAACATTCTTTTTCAACACTGGATTATGAGTTGTATAGTCTAACTACATGAAACACTTGTGAATTCAAAGTTTAGTATTTTTTATTCAGAGTCAAACTATATCACTTGTTTTAAACAAAAATACTTTAATTTTTAAATATTTATATAAAAATCCAAAAACCCAGTCAAAAAAAAACACAAGATTTTCCAGCATTTATAAATACGTCATAAACTAAAATGTAAGACATCAGAATAAAATGAAACATTAAAAAAAATCAGATTTAATTTTCTCAATGAAATAATTATTTTTCTATTTTACAGGGTCTTCCACGTCTCTACTGCTTTGCCAACATAAAGGTGTCTGTCGTGGCCCTTCACGCTGACGCTCAGTCCGACACAAAACCAGACCGGCAGACCCTCAGATCGGTTGACCCGCAGGACCATTGAGGTGGTCTGGTGGAGCAGCTTCGGGTTCCTCACACTCTGGGGGGGGGGCACAGGAGATTGAGGTCCTGGTGTTTCTTTTCTGGCTGGCATGTGGCACATCATACAGTGTGGTAGCCAGGGCCTTTGACATGCCACGGTCCACTGTGAGCGACGTTGTCCACAGGACGGCAGACCGCATCCTCCAGCTGATGAGCAGGGTCACCCAGCATCCAGTGGGAATGAACTACCATAAGTCACCTCTGGTTTTATAGCAGCTTGCTTGGTCTTCCACCTTCCAAAAGGTCGTGGGGAGCATTGAGGGCTGCCACTGAAGAATAAAGGCCCTAAAAGAAAATGCAGCTTGTTATTTTAACAGGAAGCTTTTTTATTCCATTCAACTGCAGGCTGTATGTGACTCTAAGCCAAATTTAGAGATATTTTTGTTGGGAATCAAGGATCAGTCCACAGTTCACAGGTTCTACGTAAAAGCCCAATTTATGTAAATCAAACATTACCCACCTGAAGGATCCTTTTGGGTGATGGTGGGTATCCCTGCATTGCTCATCCCATCACGCTGCTGACACCCTACAGGGAACCCATGAGGAATGCGGTTCAGGCCCGTTACAACCAGCACCACGCCAAGGCACGCTCTGTGGTGGAGAGAGAGCATTTGGCAAATGAGGAGGAGACCAATATTTCTGGGGGCACTGGAAGTAAAACCAACCTTTGCAATGAAAATCATTGCCTGCAGTTCAGTTCTGCACAATCTGTGCATCAGCAAAGGGGACTGCTGGGAGCCACAGATGTTGAGCCACACCAGGAAACATAGGACGGGTAAAGTGGCGTCCGTCTGCGAGGACAAATCTCTGCTTTCCTTTCAGCTCCAACTGTGACACACATGACTCTAGAAGACCGGGATTATTAAGATGTATAAAATAAATGTTAACATATAAAACGAAAATGTAAATATGTACATTTGATATTAAATGAAAATCCTTTTGAGATTGTTAAAAATGGCTCAGATTTAAATAATACATGTAAATAATTCATTTATGTTCATGCATTTATTAAACAAATTGCAAAAACAACAACGACGTTACATTTTGTGAACAATATTTTAAACTCAGGTAAGCTTAACAGACTCTCCTGTCACTTTTTGTCCCTTCATGCTCTTTCCTCCTCTCCTCTTTCAACAACAGCCTTTACCGAACATGACAACGATTACAGTTTAATGATAAATAAATACAAATCTGATCAAGTGTCAAGTGCACGAGCTTGCCTGATAACAAACAGGCTATCTTTCTCCATCCACAGATGGATCAGATTTTCCTCATCCTCGTCTGTCCCTACATATATAAACACATTTTAAAAATGTGTTAATAACTTATGACTATGGTTAGAACTCACTGCTTTTTGATGTACTATCAACAGCGTTTGTTTTTAGCCTTCAATGCTAATTCGCGCTAGCGTTAGCTTTAGCATTACCGAAATTGATGAGCTTCAAAACAATGTAGATAGTCGATTGAGGAATATAACATATTAAACAAGTCATCTTACGTATTTACAAATATATTTTACAACATATACAAGATACTTTTAAATATACTTACATTTTTAAGTCCTCTTTCTAGCGCAACCGTCCGCCATCTTCGAATAATTCAAACGCAGTGTATTGTGGGTATTCTGGTATGAACGCAGTGCATTCTGGGCAATATTCGCCGATCGAGTGAGCATCGATCCACACTGGTTTTTCGTAGAGAATTCTGGGAAATTTCTAGTGCACATGATTTTTGAACTGTAGATTCGGACAGCACTACAAAATGGCGACCGCTCTATATAGTGCACTATATAGGGGTTAGGGCAGTAATTCGGACACAGCCTCAGTCTGTCATCAGAGAGTTGCTCTCTGCCCCGCGGCACGTCAAGTTCCCGGCAGAAGATCGGAGTGTTTATTGAAGCCGCCCCGCGTGCCTCTCCCTGTTATCAGCTCTGCAGGTCTCGCCCGATAAATACGAGCTAATTTAGGAAGCTGGTTTTGACGTGGTACGTGCTTCGTACGGAGCCAGCAGATGAGCAAATTAAAATAAAATGTAATTATTATAAAATACTCATTATTTTCCAAAGTCACAGGGAGCCACAACAAAAGGATGAAAGAGCCACATGTGGCTCCGGAGCCATGGGTTGCTGACCCCTGCACTAAACAAACTGTGTCGGCACTGTATTGATACTGTGTTGGTCACCCAATAGTGACCCTGCAGTAGTTATAAAATCATTGCAGATAAAGAAATTCCTCGTTCGTGTAAATGCTAAAACTGAGTCGGTATGGAAAATATAGCAAATTAGAGTAAAAATTCAGTGTTACAATTTTTTAACTTATGTGCACATTTGTCAAGTTAATCGTTAAATCATATGAAATAAAAGACAAAAAAGTGATTAGTTCATGAATTTTTATTGAGAAACAAAAGTTTTTGGAGTGTCTTTGCTCCAAGGGGATTTCTCCTCTTACACACCAGCTCCCCAGCCTTGCAAAAATACTCTTTCGAATGGTACAGACGATGATGGTGAGCAGAGAGTTTTAAGTGCAAGTTAATGAAGATGTGGGTATATTTCCTGGTTCCATTTCCAATATTGCAAAGGATCTTGGTTTCTGGGTGTGTTTGTTTCTGCCAGGTAGCGTTGGACTTCAATAATGGAGTCAGCTGTTATGTTCCTCGTCTTCTGGGTCTCTGCAACCTCCGTATCTAAAGTTTTCCAGAGATTGTGCCCTAAAAATTAGTTAATCATTACTTTATTATCACATGATATATCATATCACAAAGTGCCACAGAAATGTATTTTCATACCTGAACTGGGTTCTGACCCATGTGAAGAGCTAGGCTCTTCTTCTCTTGGTCAGGCTCTTGGCTCCTCATTTCTTCTGCACATTCTGACTGCAGTCTCTTCACCGCTTCACTTTCCTTTTGCTGACTAACAAATCCATTTCTTTTTAAATCTGGGATCTAACAGAGTGCCAGAGTCATCACACTGAAAGATTCCATGCCGCAAATAGCATCAGTTAGCCGCTTCCTCAGGTTTTCAGCCAGTTGCTGAGCAGCTGTTTTTGTCACTGTTGTGGCCTGACGTTGAAGCTTAATGTGGAGCATTCTCATCATGGGAATGACCTTCGACCCAGAGACCCTTTTATCCTCAGACTGCCTCCTTCTGCTCAGTCATTCTCTCAAACATTTGGTAGGTACTGTTCCATCGTGTTGGCACCTCGTTTATTAATTTATGGCCCGGTGTTCCCAGCTGTTGCTGTATTTGAGTGAGCTTCTCTTTAGCAGTCACGCTCGATCGAAAAGTATGTCACAATGTGTGGTGTTTTGTTGCGTATTTCAGTTATTGTTGGGATTTGATCACATGATTTTCTCACAATTAAATTCATGGAATGGGCTATGCACATGGTATGCCGTATTTGCAGCATTCGAGCACATGCAGTCATGTTTGCTGCTGCATCAGTGACGAGACACCTGACCTTTCCTGCTATGCCCCACTCCTCCATGAGGCTCCTTTTAACCGTGGTAATGTTATCTGCAGTGTGTTTCTGAGGAAAATGCTGCACTGCCAAGACTGATGAATGGAGTTCATGGCTTTCTTTGTCCACATAGTGGCCAGTAACAGCTAGATATGCCTCCATATTTGTAGACGTCCACATACCAGCTGTTGAAGTAACAGCAACGGCACTCTGGTCCTTTTTGGTTTTCTCCTTTTCCTCCTCATAGCTCTGGCTCACCAAGTCCATACAAATTACTGTCACACCAAAAAAATATAGTTATATAGTTAGTAAAAACATATAATAAAAATTCTTCCTGCTTGGTAGAGCATACAAGGGTACAATAAGCTTCAGGAGGTGTTCCCTGAATCCCTCATTTTGGACAAAGCTGAGGGGCTGACAGTCTTTGATGATCATATTGACCACTCATCCACTGCTTGCTTGTTAGGAACTGCAAGCCAAAAGGAACTATTTTGTCAAAAGGACTGTCATTTTTACAAACAATATCAAATAGACATAAGAAAACATTGTGGTGTAGTGGTTAGCATTGTCGCCTCACTAGTCGTTCAGGATTCATTTTGTGTTTCTAGAGAATAGTGCGCACAACTGTTTGAAACGCAAGTAACATCTGAACCGTGGTTCGACCAAACAAAGCATCTGGCGCGTCCTACGTCATCAACCACGTGACCTGCGCTAGTTGACACACGCCCCGAAACATTGTGCCAAAACACTCTGTTTCATGAAAGTGAAATGCACACTGAAGCAACGTGTCAAACGGGCCATCCCTACAATCTGGTTTGTTTTTCTCTGATCAAACCCAGTAAGAGCAGGAAAGCAGAAAAACACAACACTGCTTTATATTTAGGTCAATGTTACAATTAGCCATAATTTAATGGATAAAACATTGAAAACAGCATTTTCTCTAACTATGATTTTGATTTATTTTTACATTTGTTCATGAGTTCCTATCAAAATTAAACATTGTTCAACATAAAAAATTTTCTCCATCAGGAGTCGCCACAGCGAACGAGTCGCATGGTAAATTTGGCAATGTTTTATACTGGATGCCCTTCCTGACACAACCTTCTCAAAGCAACCGGGCTTGGGACAGGCACAGAAGTAGAGAAGGGAACAGGGAGCAGCCCAGATTCAAACAATGGTTTCACGGACGGAAGGCGCTGCAAACCAGCACGAGCTAAAGTTTGTCTGACAATAAAACCAATAATTGTTTATGAGTAGAGTCTTCTGGGAAACCACAGACTGGAATCTGATCCTGAAATCCCTCCTCCTGATGACAAAACATTTGAAAGTTCAAAGTCTTAAAGGGAAACAAGCTGTGATGAAACCTTCACTGCAGAAAGAAATGCAGCTCCTCCTCTGTCATGATGGGTGTAACCAAAAAGAAAAGAAAGAAGCTGATTGGCTGAACTCACAGTGAAAACACCTGATTGGAGGATCAGAGTAATACTGGTTTATGAGGAAGTGAAACTCTCACAGTCTTTGTGTCTGAAAGGAGAAATGGCGCAGAAAGGAGTTGATCTGGATCAAGAAACCTTCTGCTGTTCCATCTGTCTGGATCTGCTGAAGGATCCGGTGACTATTCCCTGTGGACACAGCTACTGCATGAAGTGTATTCAAGGATTCTGGAATGAAGAGGAAAAAATCCACAGCTGTCCTCAGTGCAGGAAGACCTTCATACCGAGGCCTGTTCTGGTGAAAAATTTCATGTTTGCTGCTTTAGTAGATCAGCTGAAGAAGACTGGACAGGAGAACATCTGCTCCCGTCATGATGAGGTGATGAAGATGTTCTG
>CM074494.1:5068540-5123741 GCA_037389245.1 Oryzias sinensis
CGCACCACTTACGGCACTGCTGCTGTTAGTGTGAGCCATGGCTTTGCCCGCCTTAGAGGCTCTTTTCCGTTCTCGATATTGCAATGTACTGACAGTAAAATTATTTCCTTTTTTGATTATAACAGCAATAAATGTGCAAGTAGCGATTAATGAGTTGGCTTCCACAGTATTTTTTATAGTTTGGCACAACAGGTTGAAAAGTAGCGTCTGCTCAAGCCGCCATCTTGGTCAGCCCCTGTCGGCCTACAACTACCGTTCAGGGTCCTTTCCGCTGAGGATGACGTCACACTACAGTGGCCTCACTTGGACAAACTACCAAGCGTGGAGATCTGCTAGAGCTCTACATATTTTCATTTCACGTTTCCTTTTGTAATATAAAGTTCTTTTCCCCTCCTAAGTTTTGTCTGACATTATTCTTTATAGTGTTTATAGAGAGATGTTGCCACAACCCACTTTGTAAAAAGATCTGTGGCTGTTAGAATGAACCTGCTGCTGAAAGAACCGTGTGTCTGATCAGCTAGAGTCTCTCAGCTTTATGTTTGCAGGCAGGAAAAATGCTTTGTTTTAGTGTTCGGTCCATAGGTTTCGGACCGCAGTCCGTTCAGCTGCAAATGCACTTAATAATAATCACAATAATAATAAAAGCATGTTTTGAAGATAATCTCGCTCTATTTTGGAGCTCTGCTTTTTTACAACAAACTTCAAAATATCTTCTTCTATTGTAGTGTCCTAATTTGTCCAGACTATTACAATCTGGAACGTCATTGGACCAAAGGACAGCCAATCACATAATGTGACGTCAGCACTATTCGATGGACCCCGAACGGTTATTGTACCTATACCGTATCTGACCGAGTGTGCTGTACATCACAGTTTTCTTGCATGTTCGAATTTTTGTTATTATTGGTTTTGCATCTACTGTGATTTTCTTTTCTGCATGTTTGCTGTGGTGTCATCGGTATGGTATTGGACTGTAAATAATGATCCTGTGTTAAAGCTTCGACTTGCTTCACGTCAGTTATCATTTTTCTCTGTGCAACATTTGTCCTTTTGTTTTTCTTTATTTTATTTTATTTGTTAAACACTTACATCAGACTTTAGCTTGTGCTCTTGTGTTTTATCAGCGATCGGATCAAATCTGGCTGCAAGTTTGTTGTTTTCTCTTCCTGTATGCTATTCCTGTAAACTCCTTACTACTAAGAGGATGTGGAAACAGCACCCGAAAATCTCTCAAGTAGTGAAAAAGAATATTATATCCATAGTGTTAAAAACTAAAAAAAAAAAGGAAGAAAAAAGAAAAAAAAGTCCCACTCTCTGTCACACACTTGGTGTGCGAAATTTGTTCTCCGCATTTGACCCATCCCCCGGATGAGCAGTGAGCTGCAGACGAGCCGCTTGGGAGGCAGTACTGTTAAGGGTCTTGCCCAAGGACCCTCACTGGGTGATGTTAATTGCTAGCAATTGATATGGTAACTCCCTTCCTGTGTGGCAACCTTTCACCTTACCAACCGAGCCGCAACTACCATAGAGAATAAATGGGAAAAGTTAAGAGAGTTAAGCTTAACCATTTTTGGCTCCCGCAGCTCCATTGTGCAGCAGTAGGGTGGTGGACCCATGATCGTAAGATTGCAGGTTCCATTTCCGCCTTGCATGCCCGTGGGTCAATGTGTCCTTGGGCAAGACACTGAACCCACCTTGCCTCTGGTGGTAGGCAGGTGTCTGTGTCTGCAGCGGAGCCGCCACTAGTGAGTGAATATGTGTGTGAATGTGTGAATGGGTCTGTGACTGTAAAGCGCTTTGGGCCTTGTAGGTAGAAAAGCGCTGTGCAAGTATACGCCATTTACCATCCAGAAATCCTGGGTTCAACACCAGTGTTTAACATTATTTTTTAATTTGCTTTGCATTTATTTTCTTCATGTGATGTGTTTTGCTATGTCAGGCACTTCTCACAGAAAACGTAACTTGTTGTGTTGTTTTACGCTGTTTTTTATCATCATGTAAAGCAAATTGTTTTGCTTTACATGTTTTTATCATTTCGACATTGAAGTGTTGCAAGCTTAGTTGAAGCATGATATACATCCACTCCGCCACCAGATGCCGCTGTTTTGTGTGGTTTCAAAGCCCTAAATGGTTGGTTCATGTTTTTCCGGCAAAACGTACATGAACCCCTATGAAAGCTTTTACCTCTGAGATATTCAAAGAATTAAATATTGTGCCTGAGATTAAAGACGGCTAAACAGCTTTACTTTCAACGCATGCGCATCACTCCGCCACACGCAGCACGTGCTTGTCCTCTCCAAACCAAGCTTCCCACCTTTCATACCGCATGTAGCCACTAGATGGCAGCGTAAGCTGCATAATTTATAGCTTCACATTGAATTGTTAAATCTTATTGCCCCAAACAAGGAAAAATAACAATTAAACCCATATTTAAAAAAAAAAATAACAAAAAACATGCACAATTGGGGGAGACAGAACAAGTATTAAGACTTTTATACAATTCAGAAAACAAAATTGATTAAATACGGCAAGACTAGATTTTTCTGGAGGAAAAAAATATTCAAACAGTAATTTTGAGAAACAAATTGTTACATCTATTTGAAATAACAAATAAATCTGTGGAAACCTTTAGGTTAATAAAGACAGCATAGAAAGTTAATAAAAGATGTAAAAAAGATAATTCTTTGAAGGATCAAGAAGCATAAAAGTGGAAAATGAAATCATACTGATTGAAGAATTTAAAAATCATCCACATTCTTTACTATTTGTTTGAAATATTATAACGCTGTACATATTGAGTTGATAATTTATCTTGTTTTTTTAGGTGAGTAGGAGATTTCTGACTAAAGACTTATTTCATGTTGAGTTATATAACTCCCCACTTATTTTGAAAAAACTCTGAAAAAGACTTAAAGACTTACAAATTTTCACCTCGGAAATGATTTCTTTCATGATCTAACGCTGGTGTTCTATCATTTGGTGATAAAAGATTAAGATAACTTTAAAATGTGGTCATCAATGGAGTCAAGGAGAAGCAGGCAGGTCTTCAAAGACTTCATTATTCTGCTCCTGTGAGAAACACAGAACTGATCATTCTGACTCTTTGTTCTACTTTAGAAGGACAGAATATGAACTCAGCTCATGTTTCATGGAAAAAGTCAGAATCAGTCATAGTCTGTGTCTGTAACAGTTTCATGTGTTTGTGTTGTCACCTTGTGTTCTGGTCCATATGCAGACTGATGCAGTGATGACTGAGAGTGCTGCTAAACCCACAAAAACATAGATGATCCTCCACCAAACACCTTCAAGGAGAATCAAACCATTCAGCACATTTTCTCAATAAAATGGAACACAAACATCATCACCACTTGGATGCTGATGACACTTGACTTTTCTTTTCCTCCAGATGACACGACTGTCAGCTCATGTCTCTGTCTATCCAACATCCCCACTTGAATTAAAGAAAAACGTCTTTAGCTGAGTCTTCCAGCCCAGCAGCTCCATTTGCAATCTTTAAGGAAGGCTAAAAACTGAATCATTTTACAACTTTTAAAGCACATTAAAACTTTAAAATGAAGTTCTGTCTGTTTTCAGACATTTATCTTACGGTAATTTATTACCCTTTATGTTGCTGACCTGTTTTTTGTCTGTTTTCTCCCTTTTTTGTTGGTTCCTTTGGGTAAAAATGTCTGCTGAATATTTCAATTTAAATCTTGGCTTCTGCACCTCTAAAGGACTTCAGTTGGGATGGGTGAAGTGCTGCTAACCTCCAGCTTTAATTTTTTTTCTGGTGGTGGAAAGAGTTCTTCAAGCAGATGGAAGAACCTCTGGAGGAAGAGCAGCTAAATACTGAGTGATTAGTTGTTGGTTCAATTCTGAACCTTTTCTGTGTTTAAGCATCACATTTATTCTCTGATGATTTCAGTGTTGAATTTTGCAGATGAGACAAACTCCTCATAACTACATAGTTATTTTTATGTAAAGAGTCATTTTGTGTTTGATTTAAAGTCTGAGCAAAAATAGAGAATTAGTTTTTGATTGACAGGTCAGAGTTGAACCCTCAGCTCTAAAAGATTCTCACTGGGTTTTTCTGACAACCTTCATGTTTGTTTGGTGACTTCATCTTCAGACGAGACGATGACATCGACCACATACCTGTTTTAGAGAGATGATCTGTTGCAGCAGATGGTTTGGATGTTAGTTTAAGTCTTCTTTGGCAGACCATACATGATCTACGAGAAAGCAGAAGTTTGATGAAATAAGTGTCCTCTGGTGTATGTGAGAAACTATAAAAAAAACTTTGAAAACTGTTTCACACACAGTTCACATTCTTAAACTGAGTTCGAAAAATTTAACATTTAAATGTATAAACTAGAAAGGATCAAACAATAGAAGTCTTCATATTTATCTGCATATCAGTTGATGTATGTTTCTATGGAGTCCTATACTGTTCATAATTAAATAAATGAATATTTAATTCAATAAATAAATATGACCTCATGCAAATACACAATCAACCAATAAATCTCTCATAAATATATAAAAAGATCATGAAATTGAGGAAAAACCTGCACACTGATTTTAAATTAGCCATTATATTATTCAATATATTTCATTTTGCTTTAAAAACATGTTCATTATTTTAAAACATCATTTTAAAATATTCATTTTTAGTCATGTTGAATATTAATATAATTCTGTCTTTTTTTAGAAGCTCATATTTCAAAATCAATATTTTCCAAAGTAGCTTTGGTTTTATTTCATGTTGCTGTTTTTCACAATGGCTGATTTATTTCATGAAGAGCTTTTTCAGTAGAATGAGTCTGTCAATCAGTGAAAGTGGGCGGAATCTAAACGCTCATTGGCTTATCCATGGAAATCGACTCATATTCCTCGATACCCGCTCAGCGGTGTGCCAGTCAGAGATGACATATTTCAGCGACATCTGCACGGCTTTGCTGACATTAGAGATCAAATAGAGACAAACAATCTGTCTGCTGCAGAAGATGCAAACATGGACGACTCTGTTTTTGTAGTTTGAGGGTTTGTGTGGACCAAACCACAAAGGAGCTCCGGTCGTCCACATCTTTCAGTCCCCGGTTGAAACACTCCTCATTCTTACGCCATTCACTCAGAGCTCACATTGTGCCTTATGTCGGCTCGCAGGAGGCGAGCTGGCGGACCGACAGTCAGACCAGGCAGCTGCGTAAATTGGGACAAGCCTGCTCGGGCCTCCTGAACCTTATGATATTTTTCTATTTTCAATGAGATAATAATCATGTCCTCTGGTTTTATTTTTCCCTCTCAAGGAAAATGTTGAACCTTTCCTGCGATTACGTTTCTGACATCTTAACACTCTCCATGTGCATTGTGCATCCATGCATTGTTACTGAGATAAGCACAAGCAACCGCTCCATGTGGCTATAAGGCTAAAAACATTAGCTTGTAGCCCCTCCCACACGCGGCATGGTGCGTTCATGGAAACTCCAGTTCATAGAAGCTTAGTGGAACTCCAACAACCACTCAGCCTAACTTAGACCACTACTATACGTTCATAAGAAGATGAAAATTGCCGAACTGACCACAAAATCACCTGAATTATGCACACTCGCCCAAAGCCACTTTTATCCGCAAATTTAGAACCAAAACTGCCCAATTTTTGTAACACTGTGGATGTGTTGAGGTGCATATTCCCCCTAGTGTTGAGGGGTGTGCATTGCGCCATCACGTTTGCTGAAGCATCTTCGATTGAGGGGACTTAGGGTGCTGCTGCTCATGTCTGGGTAAAGGAGTAACCAATCACAAAAGTGTCTCCGCCTTGTCTAGTTTGATTGACAGACAGACCCATTCTCCTGAAAATGGTCTTCATGAAATAAATCAGCCATTATGAAAAACAGCAACATGAAATAAAAACAAAGCTACATTGGAAAATATTGATTTTGAAATCCGAGGTTCTGAAAAAAGACGTAAAATTATAATATATTCCACATGAATAAAATGAATATTTTAAAATGTTGATTTAAAATAATGAACATGTTTTTAAAGCAAAATGAAATATATTGAATAATATAATGGCTAATTTATAATCACTGTGCAGGTTTTTCACAATTTCATGATCTTTTTATATATTTATGAGAGATTATTGGTTGGTTGTGTATTTTCATGAGGTCATATTTATTTATTTAATAAGATATTTATTTATTTAATTATGAACAGTATAGGACTCCATATGTTTCAGTTTCGTATTCACAAATTTAAAGCTTCAAATATTAAAATTAAAAGTTACTTTTAACATTCAGTTCAACATTAAAATCTGTAACCTCTTGTCCTGCTGTGCTGAACTGCCTGCAGGTGTAAATTCAAGCATCATTTAACCAGAGAACATTTCTCTGTAACACTCAGTCTGTCTGATTTAGATCCAGCATTTTTGTGAATCTTCCCGAGTTCAAACAGGACAAATGCTTGTCCTAAATTACTGTACAACCAGGAGATCAAGTAACATCCATCATTGAAATAATTTACATTTTCACATTTCAAAGTGACTTCATCTCCAACTCCAACAGTCTTCTGTCTTAATGTTTGAGTGTCGGTTTAGAGAAAGAGAGAAACACAAACATGTTCTGTTGATCCTTTTCATGAACTTCTTAGACATTTAACATGCATGTTTAAAGAATACACTGAAGTCAATGTGGTTAGCAGCCTGCTGTCATTAGCATTAAGAACACAACAAGTCATGTTCCATGCTTTCAGAAAGGTCATGTTTGAGTCCCTTCTTCTCTCAGTGTTTTCTGTCAGAGGCTGAAGCCAACAACAACCCACACTCTGGACACAAATACATCAGTTTCCTGTGGTTAGTGTTTCCTCCTTTAACTCACTTCAGGTTTTTTTCTTCTTCCTCATGTTTGTTCACAGCTTTGAACAACAAGCTTCTAAATCTACATTTTCAAAAAACTATAAATGAGACTGAAGTAAATTCTGAATCTAAGTACATTTGTTTGTTCATGTCTCTTAAAAAGTAGAGAAGTGGTTTTCTGTAAATGAGGTTTTAGCAGCATCATAGGATCGTGTGATCTAGACTGTTTTTATCTCTCAGCATTCACAGCTAACAGTGTGAGATCCGGTCTCAAGGTGTTTTGGTCCAACGTCCTTTGGAAAGAAGCATTTTGATGTCAAGCTTTCTACATGGCAAGGACTTTATTGCAAAGACTTTTGGTTTTTGTGATTTAAACACGTTTTTAGATTTTTTTGGACATGAAGTAGATGTCAAGTTAAGTCAGGATATGGTTCCTCTTTCTGTGAATAACAGCTCCTTGTTCAGGTAACTTTAGAGGTTTTTTTCTTCTTCCTGCTCATGTTTGCTCACAGCTTTTTTAAAAAAAGCTTCTATTTCTACATTTTGAAAAAAACTAGAAGTGAGTCTCTTAAATAGTAGAAATCTGCTTTTGGGAGAATGAGGCTTTAGCATGTGACCTAAACTTTGACTGAATTTATCTCCCACCATTCACAGCTAACCGTGTGAGATCTGGTTTAGTTTTATTTTACTGTCAGGGGGGTTAATTGATGTGATGACTCAGCAGAATTCTCTCCTATACTTCTTTCAACCCAATCACCAATTGTGCAAGTGTTAATGTTAATGTTTAACTACAAACAATATGAATGACCAATTTAAGGCTTAATCTTTGGCCTTTAGAATGAGTAAAGTCAGAGACTTTGGTTTCAGCGAATATATACGTAAATTACAATGTAAGGCAGGCATTAATATAAATGTAATCTTTATATTACCATATACTCATCAATGTTAGCATAGAATTTTTGACAAAGAAATACAGAAAAACTGGGCCAAAATATTGTGGTGGGTAGGGCACTGAGGGGGCATCTCCTGATTACTCACAGTGATGTCCCCTCACCCTCCCCACCAAGGGGCCCTGAATGTTAAGGTGCAGTTAAAATTGGCGGGTAGGGTGCTAGGAGGACATCTGCTGCTTGCTGGCAGTGATGTCCAAGCACCACCCTTACAAGGGCCCTACATGTCTAAGGTGCAAATAAAACCGAGAGAGGGGGGGGCATTCCATACGGCAACCCTGGGATGGGACCACTGCCAAGTACCTCCTCCCACCAAGGTGCATCACAGGCCAAACCGCCCGCCCCCTCACCATAATATGAGATTATATGAGGAAGGGGGTAAGTCGGGGATAGCTGGTAGACTGTCCCCCGGTGGTCAAAGAGCCGTCCCCCAGCCACCTCAAGCATAGGGAACAGGTCTCCTCAGCCCAGGGGTCCCATCCCCCCAAGGCGCCGCCACCCCACCCCTGAGCAAGCCAGGCCCCCGCCCTCAGGCGCCGCACCTGAGAGAGCCCTGGTCAGGCCTCGACGGGACCGAGGCAGCCAACCGGGGCTACCGCCAGTTGTCTGAGCAGAAACCCCGACCTGCCAAACCTCCAAGGTCCCGTGGAGAAGTCCCCTCAGTGCCCTACCGGCCAATTTTAACTGCACCCCCTTATTACACACACCCTTTACACCACAACAATATACACTCAAAGACTCTTACATGCACAGACACACCCTACCAAACACACGCACACACTGCTCTCCTGGTTGGGCCGGGGCGGCACTCTTTCCCCCCATGCCTCCCTGCTCTCTGGCTCTGGGGTCCCACGTGGCGGTCCTACTGGCCCTTGCCTTGGTGGCAGATGTAATAATAATAATAATACATTTTATTTAAAATGCACTTTACATTTTAGTTAAAATCTCAAAGTGGATGTGATCGGTTGTTCTCTGCCTGCTGCCGTGTGGCGTTGGGGGGTTCTGGCTGCTGCAGCTGCTGCGGCGGGGGTCTTGGTGAGGGGATGGCTGGGCACTCTCCCTCCTTTTCTCATTCCACCATCCATTTTAGAAGAACATAAGCACTCACTTAAGCACATGTGTTAGCTCACCTTTACACAAATAGTTTGTGTGATTGAATAAAATATTTCACACTAGTTGGTTTGAAGGCATAAGTATGCGTGTGTGAACACTATCTGCATGGTGTACATGTTGACATCTTTACAGCAAACAGGTGTGTTTATAGCATTCATTTGATTGTGTGTATGGACAGGCCCCACCCCTTCAAGATTTGTATTACATCTGAACCTCACTGTAATGATAAACATCCAGAAACTTGTTGTCTTATGCTTCATGGTTTACCCCCCACCCCCCTATAATCACCTTCCTACCCCCCCCCCTTCTCTAATATCCCTCTTTCTAAAATGAATAAAGTTTGGCCTTGATTACAAAAGGGGTTTATTCAGACATACCTCTGGTTTGCCTGAAGATTCATAACCCCTGTTGTTAAAGTAAAATATGTCCAACACAAGAGGCTTTCAGCTCTCATCTGTTTGCTCAGCTGTTGGACAGGACATGTTTAAATAAATAAATAAATAAAAAAGGATCAGAGATTTGGTCAACAAATTCCATTTACAAAATTGTGAACATTCTCCATGGCTTCTCCAGACTCTGTCACATCTGTCACATGTGCTCAGAGTGAACACTCTTTCACCTGGCATTTTGTGTCACTGGCGCCCTGCTCTCTTCACAATAATTGTGTTCTCTAGTAAATGCCAAACATCTTGCATGGTGTTGGGCTGTAAGCACAGCTGCCACCTGTGGACGTCAGACCCTTGTGCCACAGATGCATGAACATTTGTGGTCTGTTGGAGGTTAGTTTGTAGGATTCTGCCAGTGCTCATACTGTTTCCCCATTTCCACAAAGGAGGAGGTAGTGGTGCTGATGCAGGGTTGTTGCCATTCTACAGCCTCCTCCAAATCTCCTGATGTACTGGCCTGTCTCCTGGTAGCACCTCCATGCTCTGGACACTACGCTGACAGGCTGGACTGACAACATTTTCACCATTTAAACGTCACCAAAACATCAGCCAGAAGACTTAAGGACAGAGAAGTTGTCTGTGGTCACCACTTAAAGAACCACTCCTTCATTGGAGGTGTCTTATTGATCGCCTATTATTTCCACCTGTTGTCGATTCCAATTGAACAAAATGTAAAATTGATTTTCAGTCAGCGTTGCTTCCTAATCAGACAGATTGATTGATGTGTGACTGACTTGAAATAACATTGAGTTGTTTAGGTGTTCCTTTTAGTTTTTGAGCAATACATATTTGACAGTAACAGTATATAACAGTTTAGTATTTCCTTAACTTTAAAATACATTTCTTCTCAATGTGTGTTTCGTGAAAGAATAAAAAGAGGAGGACGGAGAGGTGAAGAATAAAGAAACAGACCATTAGCTTTTTGAAAAAGTCAACATGAGGTCTTTTTTTTTACAAAGAAAACAGGACTAAATTTAGTGTTTGCTGAACATTTTTCATAAAGTACAGTTTTACTTATTTTGCCACTTAGTATAGTTGTCTCTACCTGGATTAAACCAATTGAGCTATCCAACCATCTTGCCAGAATTACACCAGGTTTTTTTCTCTGAGTCACATTGGTTGGATTTTAGCTAAAAATGTCCCGGATCCATTTTAGGTTAGAGAATCGGATCATTCAAAATGAACCGATATGGACTATGAATTATATCAACAACCACTACTTAGGATATGAATCAAATCATTGTTAAAATGAATCATTACAGCCCTGCAAATGATGTATCAAGTATAAATGATTTATTTCTGCTCCTTAATTCAGCTGCCATTGCAGACCTCTAAGCTGGATGTGGGTCTTCAACCTTTTTTAGTCCTCTTCATCAAGACTATCATAAACCTTGGAATGGGTTTACTGTATTTCAGTGTTTTTCAACCAGTGTGTCGCTGTACACTCATGTCTGTTGCGCTGCATAAGGCCTTCCCAGGCTCGGATGGTTAAAGACATCAGAGACCTGATGTGCAAATTGGAAAGGAAAAATCCCACAAGAGACTGCATCTACAGAAAGTACCACTTCCGCTCTGATCTGCAATCCTCTGAGGTCCCCCTCATGACAAGCAGGTTTTATTACCCAACATGAGTAAATCAAGTCATGGCATAAAATGGCTCTGTGTCTATCCTTACAAGCACGAGATTAAGAGACCAGCTGTTTCTGGTGCAAAAGACAGTTATGACCGCATCCCTTTGGCACAGACAATTAAGTAAGTGTAAAAGTATAATAAAATGCACAATAAAATACATAATCATGTCATGTGTCCAATGAGGGATAGTCAGATGTGTTGTGGCAATTGTTCGATTTTATCCAACTGGTCTAAAACTCTTGTTTGCTTTGTCCAAACAAGCCCATATTTCACTCTAAGAAACATAAACTTTCAAAAAATACATTTTTGTGTGCGTTTATTGGATCTCTATTCCTAGAGACTTTGAGAAGAATGTGTCACATGGGAGGGGGGGAGGTGTTGCAGAATGACCCAAATGCAGAGATGAGGAGACAGAAAGTTCTAAGTCAAACAAAGTCTTTAATCATTGGACAAAAAACGAAGCAAAAAACACTGCAGAGCAGGCAAGGCAAACTAAAAGACCAGCACTCGAGATACAAACAGGGAATAACAGTGTGTGGACCAGCACAACAGGAAGGGAAAAACAGGACTTAAATATTCACAGGACAGATTGGGACCAGGAAGTGAAACTAGAACTGACGCAATACAGGAACTCTTCAGAATAAAACAGAAACTCAAAACCTGACAGAACAAAAATAGAAACAAAGGCAAAGAAACCCAAACCAGGACAGAATGAGTGTAAATTTTGTTTCTTTTCATCATTTTCAAATGGTGTGATGCCCTGTGACTTTTATTAAGGAAAAAACGCCCCCCCCCCAAACTTAGAGCCTTTTCTCTGTGATTTGTTCGTGAAGAAAAGATGTGTTGGCTTAATGTTGAAAACAGACTTTACTTTCTGTTTCAACACATTTCTAACGACTTTTCTTCCAGTGTTGTTGACTAAGCTTTTTTTTGCTATCCCAACAAAATCGGATAAAAAAAAAAACTAGTCCAGACGTGAAACCCACAAAAAAGAAAAAAGGAGAGACGGGTCTTGTGTCCAGGGGAGGAACTTTGCTGTAGGAGGAGTTTGTGGCTTACAGTGAAGAAGGAAGCTCTTCAACATCAGACCAACATGAAAGGAACTCTGGTTTGTTTTCTGCTTCTCAGTAAGTACATGTTTCCTTTCTCTTGTTGTATTTGCACTTTACCTGAATTTATAATTAAATAGATTTTTGGTAGTGGTGGTGGTGGTGGTGGTGGGGGGTATGTTGAATACCACAGAAAAAAGACACTGTTCCTGTCAATTTTGTTTTTCCTTCCGTACTTTTGTTTTCACTAAACCTCAAACTCAGGGTTAGAAATCTGTCACTGGTGTTGGTGTTCAAAGAAGGGTTTGACAAACCAGTAGAGCATTACAAAGATTGTCAGAACTGTCAAAAGTCATAGAATCTTGTTCTAGCCAATTTTTGGATCTTATTAGTCAACAGATTAATGTGTCAAACTCTGGGAGGAAATAACACTGTTACAAAGAATACAAGTTGCATTAGAATTTGTTAGGGTCCTTGGGCAAGACCCTTAATGCTACTGCCTACATCATCATCCTACCACATTAAACAGCTGCACAGGTTGTAAGCAGGTAGAGAAGAGGGGAGGGGTATAGGCTGCATTTACACTGCAGGTCTTGATGCTCATATCCGATTTTCTGACCATATCCGATTTTTGACGACCCGCTTACATCATCTTTTAAAAGTGACCCGTATCCAATTTTTGCATTTACACTATACAATGCTATAACTATCAAACATAGATAGACATTCTGAGGACTACGTAGCAGCATTTCCGCCTTCCGCTGACCTCCTTCAGACTTTTGTGTGACTGCGGTTGTCATGGAGGCAACGCAGCGACGAAGGAGGTGTTGCCTTGGGCGCTCCTGGATGAGGCAGGCGTACGAGAGGGGATGCGGCGCGGGAGAGGAAAAAGGGGGGCTGCTCGGCCGGCTTATGTGCTCTCTCTGAGTTTTGAATGAGGAAGTGTTTGCAGACATGCTGTACTAACACTTTGATGCAAGTGTTGAACCTTTCCTGCACGATGACTTCTCTTTTTCCGACAGAAACGCACGGTAGATTTTCCCCAGGGCCGCACGCGGATTCTCCTTGGGGGTTTACTTTCCTTTCGGAACCCTCAGCCTCCAGAGTGGGTTAAGAAAGACTACAAAACAGTTCTTTTGGGGGAGACACCTTCTTTTTATTAAGGGTCTCCGACACCCTCCCGCTCCGCGCTCACACCCCTTCTCCTCTCCTTAAACACGGTGTGACGGTGTGGCACCGTCAGATGACGAGGGGGGGCCACACCATGTTTTATTGTTTGTGTATTGTTGTATTTTTTGTATTTAATGATTGCTACCTGTGGTGCTACCTGGAGGGAATGGAGAGCAACGCCCCGTGGGCGTGGCGTCCCATTTAAGAGGGAGCACTGCAGGTTGTGTAATGGGAGAGGAGTGACAGTGTGTGCTGTGTGGCCCTGCGTGTAGCATCAGTGTCGGACAGGACAAGTAAAAAAAAAAAAAAAAAAAAAAAGAGTTTCCTGTGATGGTTCTTAGAGTCCTCTTGATGTTGTACAGTTATATAGTGTTTATTGACAAATGCTCCTGGTTTGGGGGGCATTCTGTAAACTCCACAAGATATCTAGCTCTGATTATACAAAAAGTNTTTTTATGTCAATTTTAAATAAACCTGACACAGTTTTGCTGGTTTTGTTTGTTCCCAGGCTCTGAACCAAACCCAACTGAGATTCTTCCAACAAAACAGCCTGAAGTTTCAGGTAAACATCATGATAATTGTTGTCGTTACTGTCTTTATTTTTCACAATCAAGCTGTAAATGTAGTAACAAAACATAAATGCAATTAGGCCAAACTCTGGATTTGAATCAAAATGAACAACAAGTTTTTGTTATACAACAATGATGCATTTTATTCAGACTTACTTTAAGGAACTGTAAGTTCATTGAACGCTTCCAAAATATAGATCTTTTAGTGACAGATTTTCAGGTTGGACTGAACTTAATAAAGAGTAAGTTTTGATTTTAATATTTAAAGCTTTAAGTTTGTGATTATGAGACTGAAACATACAACTGATATGCAGATAAATATGAAGTATAATCAGATGCTGTGTGAGAAACAGTTTTTTTATGTTTACTAAGTCCCTGTTTTTGCTCAAACTTCCAATCAAACATAAAATGACTCTTGGCTCTTAGCTGCTCTTCCTCCAGAGGTTCATCTATCTGCTTGAAGAACTCTTTCCACCACCAGAAAAATTCAAAGCTGGAGATTAGCAGCACTTCTCCCATCCCAACTGAAGTCCTTTAGAGGTGCATTGTGAAGAAACTGGATTCTCTAGAAAGGACTGTATTAAATTTTAGGTTTGTACCCCGTCAGTTTCTTGCACACAGAAATAAATGAATAACGACTCAGAGACAGTTACTTATCTTTTGTGGAGGTTTTACTTTGTACAAATACGAAGGGGACAGACAGATGGACATGGTGCATTCAAAGTCCGAACCAACGAGCCTCAGAGACGGGCTTGGTATAAAAACCCTGCATTTGCATATTCAGAAGATCGTCCGATGGACCCCGTGTGAAAATCACGCCCACAGGTTACTGCTGGAGAGAAGCTCCAAGGCTAATGTGAAGATAAGTCTGAGGCCTGCTCAGCAGATCACACATGCACAGAAAAAGGGAGTATGAGAATAAACTGTGAGGAAAATAGCTTGGCTGTGCTTTCTTCAAATGCAATACAATTTTGAGATGACAATACATGCTCAGTGAATTAAGTTTAAACCATTAGTGTAATAAAAGTTAAAGGCAGTTTCTAACTATTCTTCACATGCATAAGCTAAGATTTAGATTGAAATATTCATCAGACATTTTTATCCAAAGGAACCAACAAAAAAGGGAAAAAAACAGACAAAAAACAGGTCAGCATCATAAAAGGTAATAAATTACCATAAGATAAATGTATGAAAACAGACAAAGCTTGATTCTAAAGTTTTAATGTGTTTTGGAAGTTGTAAAATGATTCAGTTTTTAGCCTTCCTTAAAGATTACAATTAGAGCTGCTGTGCTGGAAGACTCAGCTAAAGACGTTTTTCATTAACTCAAGTGGGGATTTTGGATAGACAGAGACATGAGCTGACACAGTCATGTCATCTGGAGGAAAAGAAAAGAAATGATGATGTTTGTGTTAGATTTTATTGAGAAAATGTTCTGAAAGGTTTGATTCTCCTTGAAGGTGTTTGGTGGAGGATCATCTATGTTCCTGTGGGTTTAGCAGCACTCTCCGTCATCACTGCATCAGTCTGCATATGGACCAGAACACAAGGTGACAACACAAACACATGAAACTGTTACTGACAGAGACTATGACTAATTCTGACTTTTTCCATAAAACATGAGCTAAGTTTTTAATTCTGTCCTAACAAAGTAGAAAAAAAAGTCAGAGTGATCAGTTCTGTGTTTTTCTCAGGAGCAGAATGATGAAGAAGTCTTTGAAGACCTTCCTGCTTCTCCTTGACTCCATTGATGACCACATTTTAAAATTATCTTCATCTTTTGCTCAGCCGGCTTATGTGCTCTGAGTTTTGAATGAGGAAGTGTTGGCAGACACTGGGCTGTACTAACAGTTTGATCCAAGCAATGAAATAAACGACTTAGCCTGTTCCAGAGCAACAGTGTCCTGCTTGATTAGTTACCGTTTGCGTCCCGACCAGGACCGGAAACGACAGCGGTTACTGACTACGGTCTGAAGCCAGACAAAGAGTGGTTCAGTACCTCCTGATGAAAAGAAAAACCAAAGAACCGATTACGTCGCCCAGATTGGCGTCACCGGGGCCCCAGTCTGAAGCCAGGCCCGGGATATGGGCTCGCAGGCGAGCGCCTGGTGACCGGGGCTCTTCCCACAGGCCCCAGTCGGGCACAGCCCGAAGGAGCGGCGTGGGACCACTCTCCCATGGGGCAATCACCCATAGGAGACCTCAAAATGGCGCCGGTGCATTGTGGCTTGGGTGGCAGTCGAGGGCGGGTGCCTCGGCGACCCAAACCCCGGTCATGGAACTTGGCTTTTGGGACATGGAACGTTACCTCTCTGGGAGGGAAGGAGCCTGAGCTGGTGCGAGAGGTTGACAGATACTGTCTAGATTTAGTCGGGCTCACCTCCACACTTAGCCTGGGCTCTAAAACTCAGTCCTTAGAGAGGGGTTACACTCTCTACCACTCTGGAGTTGCTCAAGGTGAGAGGCGGCTGGTTGGTGTGGGCTTTCTCGTGAGCTCCCAGCTCAGCCGCCAAGTGTTGGAGTTCACCCCGGTGGACGAGAGGGTCATGTCCCTCCGGCTTCGGGTGGGCGACAGGTCTCTAACTGTGGTTTCTGCTTATGGGCCGGACAGCAGTTTGGAGTACCAGGCCTTCTTGGTGTCTCAACGGGGGACATCATTGTCCTCCTGGGGGATTTCAATGCCCACGTGGGTACTGCCAGTGGCACCTGGAGGGGCGTGACCCCCCCCCCCCCCCCCCGATCTGAACCTGAGTGGTGTTTTGTTATTGGACTTCTGTGCTCATCATAGTTTAGCCATATCAAACACAATGTTCAAGCGCAAGGGTGTCCATCAATACACCTGGCCTCAGAACACCCTAGGAGGTCAATGATCGACTTTGTAGTTGTTTCAGGCGATCTTCGGCCTTGTGTCTTGGACACTCGGGTGAAGAGAGGGGCGGAGCTGTCACCGATCACTACCTGGTGGTGAGTTGGATTCGCTGGTGGGAAAGGAGGCCGGAAAGACTTGGAAGACCCAAACTTGCTGTGAGGGTTTGCTGAGAATGTCTGGCTGAGCCCTCCGTTAGGGAAGTCTTTAACTCCCACATCCAGGAGAACTTCAAACAGGTACAGAGGGAGGTTGGGGACATTGAGTCCGAGTGGACCATGTTCTCCACTTCCATTGTCTCTGCTGCCGCTCAGAGCTGTGGCCACAAGCTCTCTGGTGCCTGTCGTGGCGGTAACCCTCGAACCCGGTGGTGGACACCGGACGTAAGGGATGCCGTCAAGCTGAAGAAAGAGTCCTACCAGGCTTGGCTGGACTCCAGAGGCAGCTGATAGGTAATCTAAGCAGTCTAAGCGAGCTGCGGCCCAGACTGTTGCGGAGGCAAAAACTCGGGCCTGGGCGGAGTTCGGTGGGGCCATGGAGACGGACTATTGGTTGGCCTCGAAGAAATTCTGGCGAACCATCCGGCGCCTCAGGAGGGGAACGCAGTTCTCTACAGGCACAGTCTTCAGTGCAGGTGGGGTGCTGTAACTTCGACTGGGGACATTGTCGGGCGGTGTAAGGAATACTTCAAGGATCTCCTCAATCCCACTGACACGGTATCTTTTGAAGAAGCAGAGAGCGAGGACTTTGGTGTGGGGCTGTCTATTACCCGGGCTGGTAGTCAACGAGCTCCTCAGTGGCAAGGCCCCTGGAGTGGATGAAGTCCGCCCTGAGTACCTCAAGTCTCTGGATGCTGTGGGAGTGTCTTGGCTGACACGTCTCTGCAGCGTCGCGTGGCAGTCCGGAACTGTACCACTGGACTGGCAGACAGGGGTGGTGGAGGATGTTTTTCAACTACAGGGGAATTACACTCCTCAGCCTCCCTGGGAAAGTCTATGCCAGGGTACTGAAGAGGAGAGTCCGTCCGATAGTTGAACCTCGGATTCAGGAACAACAATGCGGTCTCCGTCTTGGTCGTGGAACAGTGAACCAGCTCTATACCCTATCTGTGCTGGAGGGATTGTGGGAGTTCGCTTATCCAGTCCATATGTGTTTTGTGGATTAGGAGAAGGCGTTTGACCGCGTCCCCTGTGGTATCCTGTGGGGGGTGCTCTGGGAGTATGGGTCCCGGGGAGCCTTACTGAGGGCTGTTCGGTCTCTGTATGACCGAAGTATGAGCTTGGTTCGCATAGCCGGCAGTAAGTCTGACCTGTTCCCGGTCCACGTTGGACTCTGGCAGGACTGCCCTTTATCACTGGTTCTGTTCATAGTTTTTATGGACAGAATTTCTAGGCCCAGCCAGGGGCCGGAGGGGATCTGGTTTGGGGACCACAGGATTTCCTCTCTGCGTTTTGCAGATGATGTTGTCCTGTTGGCTTCATCGAGCCGGGACCTCCAGCGTATATTGGGGCGGTTTGCAGCCGAGTGTGAAGCGGCTGGGATGAGGGTCAGCGCGAGGCCAATGTTTTTTGACCGGAGAAAGGTAGTCTGCCATCTCTCAGTGGGTTGAGTCTCCCTGCCCCAGGTGGAGGAGTTTAAATATCTGGGGGTCTTGTTCACGAGTGAGGGAAGACCGAAGCGTGAGATCGACAGGCGGATCGGAGTGGCGTCCGTAGTTATGCAGTCGCTGTATCCGTCCGTTGTGGTGACGAGAGAGCTGAGCCGAAAAGCAAAGCTCTCAATTTACCGGTCGATCTTCGTTACAATACTTACCTATGGTCATGAGCTGTGGGTCATGACTGAAAGAACGAGGTCCCGAATACAGGCGGCTAAAATGAGCTTCCTCCGTAGGGTGGTGGGGGCACTCCCTTAGAGATAGGGTGAGAAGCTCGGGCACCCGCGGGAGCTCGGAGTAGAACCGCTTCTCCTCCACATCGAAAGGAGCCAGTTGAAGTGGCCCGTGCATCTAGTCCGGATGCTTCCTGGACGCCTCCCTGGAGAGGTGTTTTCCGGGCATGTCCCAAAGAAAGATGGATGGATGGATGGATGGATGGATGGATGGATGGATGGATGGATGGATGGATGGATGGATGGTCTGAAGCCTGAGGCTGAAAGGTAACACGCTGATGGGGCTCCAGCTGTCCTCGAACAGCAAAATCAGCGCACAAAAGCACATATAATAATAAGTCATGTGATCTCAGTTGGTGGTGTCCTGAGCTGACATCACAGACGTACGACTCACATTTACTGAGGAATATTCGATTTTTCTGATTTCATGGCACACGCAGATACACGTATCCGATTCATATCCAATTTATTTCCACATATGAATGAGGCCTGAATCCGATCTGAGAAAAATGGAATCCATGCCCTTTTTTCCTGCTTACACGTTAACCTGTCATATCCGATCTGTGCCACATGAGAGGATTTGGGACACTTGAATGATTGAGTGTAAAAGGGGCCAGAAAGTGGAAGTTTTTTTTTCTTTATTCTAGTTCTTAACACTACACCACTAGGGACATTTTGGGGGCGCTGTTTCCACATCCTCTTAGTAGTAAGGATTTTACATGAGGGGAAGTGACTTTAACAAAGAAATGACAACCAAAACACAAAACCAAAAAAACTTAAACAGGACAGCAGGGCACAGTATTCCAACACTAAAAACAGAAGAGACACCCTATTAAAAACTTTTGATCAAAAATAATTTACCCATTGTTTAAAATATACCTCTGCTGTGTTAAAAGTGTAAATTTCTGGTGCGTCGCAAACCTCACGCCCAGTCTTAACCTGCTCCTTGTCTTTTTCATCCAAATGCTCAAGCTGTGGCAGAATTGAGTCAGTAGCCGCGTTTACATGGGCAAAAGTAATCGGAATGAACGCCTGATCGGAAAGAAAATGCGTCATGTAAACGCGCCGTTCGGAATACTCTGCCCCAATCAGACTCATTCGGATCAGAATTTCTTTCCAATCGAGATAGGTGGGTTATGCCGATCGTTTATCCGATCGTGGAGCATGTAAACGGTCATTCCGATCGTGTGTCACTGCTGCTCTGGGTTACGTCATGCATAGACGGTGTTTCGCTGAGAGAAAGCTTTGGAGCGCATACGGGACCGACCAGCTCTGCGGACGCCCCGTGAAAAGCGCCGCTTCGCTCTCGCCCCGCTGGCTCTCCCCTCTCTTTCACCCCTCACGGGGGAGATTCGGAGGAGGGGCGCTTCGTGCCCCCCGACTCTCACTCGGTCCACTGGAACCCGAGTGAGCAGAGCAGCTGGATTAATAATTTTGTGTCTGGGGGTGGGGTGCTTTTTCACGTGTGCGTTTTGTTGTTTTGTTATGTGTTGGAGAATTCAGACTGCAAGCCGTCCCGCCAGTCTGGGTTAGCGGCTGCAGGACTCAGGAGGAACCGTGTTCGAACAGAGCTCGGGCCGCTAGCTCACAGAGTGGCTTTGGGGCGGTCTGTGTGAACTTTTCAGAGCAAAAATAATAAAAATAATAATAATAATAATAATAATAATAATAATAATAAACTTTATTTGTATAGCACCTTTCCAGATAAAAATCACAAAGTGCTTCACAGTACAACACGATAAAACAACAGTAAAACACAGTAAAAACACATGTTAAAAAGAAATTAAGAAAAAGCTATTTTAAAAAGATATGTTTTTAGCTGCTTTTTAAAAGAAAACACTGAGTCCACAGATCTGAGGCTGAGAGGAAGAGAGTTCCAGAGGGATGGGGCCACTGTGGCAAAGGCTCTGTCTCCTTTAGTCTTTAAACGGGTTCTCTTAACAGCCAGCAGACTTCAGTGACCTGCTGGGAGTGTATGGCTGCACCAGGTCTTTTATGTAGACTGGTGCTTGGTCATTAAGAGCTCTGTATGTTAAAACCAGGATTTTAAAATGCACTCTGTAGTGGATGGGGAGCCAGTGCAGCTGCATTAACAACGGGGTGATGTGTGAAAACTTGGATGACTTGGTTAAAAGCCTAGCAGCAGCGTTCTGGACAATCTGGAGCCGTTCCAGAGATTTTTTACTTAAACATGTGAAGATGGAGTTGCAATAGTCGAGACGGGAGGATATAAAACTGTGAATGAGCATCTCCATCTCAGAACGAGACACAATTGGACTCAATTTTGCAATGTTTTTAAGATGATAAAAACAAGAGCGAACAAGTGACCCAACATGAGAGTCAAGGGATAAAACCGTGTCTAAAGTTACACCTAGGTTCCTGACAGAGGGTTTGATAAAAGAAGCAAGTGGGCCGAGCTCATGGATTATCTGGGGGAGACAACTGTCAGGAGCACAAACTAGGACCTCAGTTTTGGCTTCATTGAGTTGGAGAAAGTTGTTATTCATCCAGCTCTTAACTGAATCCAGACACTTTTGTAAAGTCTCTATTTTAAAAACATCCTGGGGTTTAAAAGACACATAAAGCTGAATATCGTCAGCATAAAAGTGATAAGAAATGTCATTAAAAGAACTTAAAATATGCTGTAAAGGCAGCAGATATAAAATAAACAATAAAGGTCCCAAAACTGAGCCTTGGGGCACACCAGAAGTGAGGGGAGCAGAGGAGGACTTAAAAAATGGAGAAGACAACAGAGAAAGATCAATAAATGTCGCTCAGTCCTTAGAAAGCTGCAGATTGCTGCGTTTCTCGCACGGTCCTGGATTTTGTGTCCATCCATCAGGCTAATGATGTTAGCCCGTGTTAGCCTGTCCTAAGCTTTTGTCCATCTTAATTCTTCCACAAAAAAGCACTGACCACACAGATTAAATATAACAATGAGCGAACAGGCACTTCATAATATTCATAACATTAATAAAAGCACGTTTGGAAGATCGTCTCGTATGTTACCGAGCTGGTGCATAAATGTCTGGGGCAGTGGTTTGTTTACAACGGGACCTATTTCCGCATCTGGGTGATTTTACACTACTGCGCATGCCCAAATGATTCATTCCGAACGAAAATGTGAGCCATGAACGTTTGTTCTAATCGGAAAAAGGTTTTCTGATCCCATGTGCACGGGTGAATTTTAACCCGACCATTGATCCGATCAAGATATTCTGCCCATGTAGCCGCGGCTACTGGGATCTGGATTAACTTCAGAGCTAAAGATCGTGGCCACACAACTTTCAGAATTAACTGAAATGCATGCCTCAGGTCCACTCCCTTGTACCACATAAACTGTTTGGACCGTAGCCACCACTCTCCGGGTGTTAACCATGCCTCACTCGTACCTGCATTGGTAATGGGGACATATGTCCTCCCTCCTTCTGCTTTTACTAAGGAAGGCGAAAGCAATAAGAGAGAAAAGAGGAGATGGATATGCATCATTTATCCTCAGGAAACAGTGGGTTTCAGGCAGCAAAATGTTCCTGCTCCAGCAGTACCTGAAGAAGAAAGAGGCTCAGACTCAGAGTTCTTCATAACCTGCTCTTCCTAAACCTTCTTCTTGTCCTCCACGTCTGTGGCAGACTAGACATTCATGCTGATGTTAGTAAAAATGTTAGAAAATGATGTTTCCCATCTTGTCAGTGTCTTCTTTAGAGATAATTGATGATGAAGAGTTAGAGAGAATGATGCTTTCTGTCTCTCCATAACTGGTAATACTGTTGCATTGTTATTTACTACTTCTGATTCCAACCTCTTATTTCTTTTACTAAAGAGCAGGGACATGTAGTGAAGAAGATGACAAGACTCACGAGTCCCCACCCAGCCAAGTGAGCATGCATCACATGTTGATTATGTTTCTGTATGTGGAGTAGTAGTACTAGTAGTTGAAAAACTGATATAAGACTACATGTTAGTCTTGGATCAGTCCTTTCTTTACACTAAGGACTTTTAAATGTGTCTATTAAAATAGAAGGATATTCATATGTTTGCTTTTTTTTCTTTCAGGTTCACTGAGTAAAGGTCTAGACACTGCTGATTCAGCACAATGTCTTGTGGGTCAAGATGACAGTGTGCTGAACCAGCAGTCCCACTCCCAATGGTAACCCTTGTGCTATCCTGGGCACTTTAAAATTGGGAGTTGTGTCATCTAGACCCACTAGACAATTACTCTGAACCTTTTCTTTAATGATTTGTGATCTTATTCACTGGTGTCCATGGATTACATGAAATCTTTCCACCTTTATCCACCTTTGTCATGGTAGGGAAACACGTCGAAGAAGTATGAGGTGGGGTAATCTAAGATAGCACAAGGGTTAAAAAAAATCTTAAGGATACTGTACAAAAAAGCAACAACCAATAAAATCAAAAATATACATTCAAAGTTCAATAAAAACAGCTGACAGAAGAATAAACATTGAACTTAGTAAAAAGCCAAAATATAACAGATTAGTGTTGAGTTTGGATTTGAAGGATGACAGAGAGACAAAATTAAGGAAGTCATGAGGGAGACAATTCCAGATTTTCGGAGCCAAGCACCTGAAGGCTTCTGCTCTCTGTGGTAACAAGCCGAGCCGGGGGACGGAGAGCAGAACAGAAGATAACTGGAGAGAATGAGAAGGAGTACTGATGGAGGTTGGAGGAATGAGCGGAGCCGGGTGATGGATTGTCTTTAAGGTGGAATTGAGAATTTGAATTTGATTCTGGAGGCTAATGGAAGTCAGTCCAGCTGCTGGAGAATGGTGTTGATATGACTTAAGGACGAGGTTCTAGAGATGATGCAGGCCGCTGAGATCTGGACCAGTTGGAGTTTAATGAGAGTTTTTAGAGAGAGACCACAGAGAGTGCATTACAGTAATCAAGGCATTAGAAGTGACAGTTGTGAACTAGAATAGAAGCAGGATTGGACAGTACAAATCTTTGTATTGCAGGGCCGGATGTTTAGTCATAAGTAGTAACACGTATATTGTGCTCTTTCAGGACAGCCATGGATTGCTGGCATATAATACAAACAGCCTTAGAAGAGATTTCTGCCAAAAGACATCCTCCTTCCTGTATTTTTTAGAAATGCCTCTTATCTGTTTTCCACTGCCGCTGTTGCTCCAACCCGACAAACTGAAAAAGGCTATTGAAAGGCTGGTGAAAGCATTTCCTCCTCTATGTCACTTCAGAAGTTGTTTTATCAAGTAAGCCCATCAAATATTTTTTTATTATTCTCCTAATTATAGTGTCATGAGTCTTCACTCTCCTCTTGTCTGCTATTTGCATCCTCTTTCACAGTCATCACTTACTTTTGTTCAGCTGTCTGTTTTTTGCATTGATCTCTAGTTGTCAGACATAAAGTTGTTTCTCTGCAGATCTCCAGCCTTTTAGTTCTAATCCTCTTCTTGTTTCCTAATCCACTGGAGGCCGTGGATTGCTTATGTAAAACCCTTAACCTCCTGTCCATTGTCTATGGCGTTCCAAAACTCCACTGCTGTAATTTACTTTCAGCCTCCAGGTGATGCTTTTAGCATTCTCTCTGCCCCACGGCTAGGAAACAACCCAAGGGTGAGTCAGCCTTGACTTTCAACTCAGACAACACATAGCTATTTTTAGCACTTATAAATTGGTCTTTAAATTCCCAAGGCCTTCAGGAATTCTCCTCAATTCTTTCAACTGCCTTTTTCAGTTTTGTCAAGATGGAGCAACAACGGCAGTGGCAAACAGATAAGAGGCATCTTGTGTAGCATCTCTGTTTGTCTTATTTGCCAACAATACGCTTCGTCCCCTTCTGATTAGGCTCAAATGTAGCAGTAGCTTTCTTTGAACCTAAGTATGGTCCTGCTGTTTAGTTTTGCAATATAGACTGCTGGCTGGGGTTTTTTTTGGACACAGTAGCACAAGTTTCAGTGTCCAAACAGACTTCTCTTCATTTGGCAAAATCTTCTTGTCCTGAGACCTCTCTTGCCCCGGCATTACATCAGGCAAAGCCCACTGTTTGAGAAGCACTGAGCTAGTAGATGGTTGTACCTGGGTAAAGGAACTTCCAGTCTTTGTAGGTCTGCTTCTGCAATATAGTGTGAATCAACACAAGGCAGGTCCATTAATCAGTCATAGTGAAATCCTTAACTTCAGGTTCAACCTTTAGCTGCTAGTGTCTCTCAGGTTCAGATTTAGATGGGGCCTGTGCATGTTTTTCACAGTCAATGGGATTGTTCAACCAATTTTTTATGTATTTTCCAGGAAGACCAAGAGAAGAGAGAAAAAGTGTGTACACACTTTACAACCCTTTATTCATCTTTAAGCTTCCAGTTGGTCGAACAATGCTGAATTGCTGCAGGATCTTTCAGCATCTCTTTTGTGGTTATGTTAATTTCTGTTACGTACCAGCAACTGGCCATATCACTTTTCATAAATGTGAGATTACTCTGAGAAACATTATCTTGCAGTCTATTTTATTAAGCTAAATTTAGGATTCCCATAATGGTTTGCAAGTTGCCTTTAGATATAGCAGAACAGCATACAATTACACCAGTCAGTTCCTGTTGTGATAACTCATTTTACATCTGACTAAAAAAGCACAAAAGTGAGCAGGGTCCTGTGGGATTCTTTTTAGATTGTAGATTGCAATACAGTATCAAATGTTAACTGGGTTATGGACTGTTGAAAACAGAGACATCAAAATCCTACTGTTCATTCAAAGATTGTTCAATAAGACATAGTATCACTTCTAAAGGCCATTGAAAGCCATTTTACTTTTTTCATTTTTAGCTGACTTCCTAAACTGATATTTTAACAAAAAAGAAAAAAATGATCAAAAGAATGAATCTTATGGAATACTTTTAGCCTAGTATATAGCATAGTGAACATTTTTACCTACCAGCCATGAATTATAAAAATGACCTCAAATTCTGAAAAAAAAAAAAAAAACTTTAATATTTCTTGAATCAGCAGCCATTAGGAAATGCTTATAAATTTGCCTAAATCACACTGACTACCATTGACTCCCGGCAAATAAAACTGCACCTGTTGAAGGCTCATAGAAAATGAATAGGAAGTAAACGTCTCCATACGAATTTAGGGGTTGTTTTGTGCGCTCCCTCACGAGGTTTTCCATGTGGACAAATGTAGCTACCACACATTTTAGGATCAGACTGGGTTGTATTTGAAGATGTGTTGTTTTTCATTCTTTTATCAGTCAAATACCACATGAATGCAGCATTTCTCCAAGTTTTACATGAGGTACATCAAGCCTTTGGTGCAATTGGCTCTAAAATGATAACAAAAGTTTTAAGCTAAAAACTCCAAATTGTTCCGTTTTAAAATATTATTTTCAACCATTCATCCAGATTCAAGGTGATTTCTTTCTCACTCCATGTATCAGCTCCTGGTCCGGCCCTTCTGCCCAAATATATGCCCAACCCTGCCATCGACAATGTATGGGGCGTTAGAGAGTTTACATAAACACTTCACTGCTTCTACTTCACATAGACTTGCCGAACCATGAAACCTATTTTGGCTAGAATGTGAGTGCTCTAGAATTTAATCAAAAATACTCTTTAAATAACCAACAAAAACCAAATCTACTACCAATGAGGAACATGCGAACGAAAAAAACTGCAGTCTAAGACATGCTTTCTTAAACTAAGAATATTCTGCAGCTAACAAACTTTCTTGATAAGATTATTTTTCTTGCGAGACAAAAAATAAGACAATTTTCTCAAAACAAGTGTTTTGCTTCTTAAGTGTCAGTTTTTACTGTGAATGGTCAAATAACAATCAATAAATAAGATTTTTCTAGAACATGGTGAGAGGATTAAAAAAGAAACTTTCGTCATGAATTGTGTTTTCTGATTGTTGTTGTATTTGGCTAAAGTCACAAACCCAAGTCAGCTTAATTCAGAAGCTATCATGAAGTTCCAAGACCTCATCCACCAACAGTTCTCACAATCCAGAACCAGGGTTCCTCTCACAAGACCAGCAGTGATGCATAGAGAAGACAGAGAGGAAAGATTCCAGGACAGATCAGGGTCCAAACAGGATTAGGAAACAAGAACAGGATTGGAACCAAAAGGCTGGAGATCTGCAGAGAAGCAGCTTTCTGTCTGAAAACTGGGAATCAATGCAAACAGGCAGCTGAACAAATGTAAGTGATGACTGTGAAAGAGGATGCAATAGCAGACAAGAGGAGAGGAAGACTCATGACACTATAATTAGGAGAATAATAAAAAAATATTTGATGGGCTTACTTGATAAAACACAACTTCAGAAGTGACATAGTGGAGGAAAAGCTAACCACAGGAAACTGATGTATTTGTGTAGGTATGGAGTTGTTGTTGGCTTCAGCCTCGACACAGAAAACACTGAGAGAAGAAGAGACAGAGAAGAGCAGAGGAGAGAACAATGTTTGACTTCACATCACTTCACTTCCCTCTGTTTCTGACATGGATGCTCACATTTACAGGTAAGAAACATGACAGAGATTCAAACATGACCTTTCTGAAAGCATGGAACATGACTTGTTGTGTTCTTAATGCTAATGACAGCAGGCTGCTAACCACATTGACTTCCGTGTATTCTTTAAACATGCATGTTAAATGTCTAAGATGTTCATGAAAAGGATCAACAGAACATGTTTGTGTTTCTCTCTTTCTCTAAACTGTAGACACTCAAACATTAAAACAGAAGACTGTCAGAGTTGGAGAGGAAGTCACTTTGAAATGTGAAAATGGAAACGATTTCAATGATGGATGTTATTGGATCACCTGGCTGTACAGTTATTCAGGACAAGTATTTACCCTGTTTGAATACGGGAAGATTCACAAAGATGTTGGATCTAAATCAGACAGACTGAGTCTTACAGAGAAATGTTCTCTGGTGATAAAGAAGATCACAGATGAAGATGCTGGAACTTACACCTGCAGACAGTTCAGCACATCAGGACAACAGGTTACAGGTTTTCAGGTTGGACTGAATGTTATAAAGAGTAAGTTTTGATTTTAATATTTGAAGCTTTAAGTTTGTGAATATGAGACTGAAACATACATCAACTGATATGCAGATAAATATGAAGACTTCTATTGTTTGTTCTTTTCTAGTTTATGCATCTAAAAAACGATGGTATTCATATTGACAAATCTAATCAGAGGCTGTGTGAGAAAATTTGAAAATCACAAATTTTAATAGATTTTCTCACATACATCGGATAACTTTTGTTTCGTCAAATATCTGCTTTCTCGTCTTTCAGAAAATGATGTCAGATCACAGAGTAAAACACTTAAACCAACATCCAAACCATCTTCTGCATCAACATCTGCAGCTGAATCCACAACAACCACAGAATCAGTTCTGTCTACATCCAAACCATCAGCTGCAACAGATCATCTCTCTAAAACAGGTATGTGGTTGATGTCATCTTCTCATCTGAAGATGAAGTCACAAAAAAAATTAAAAGGTTGTCGGATGTCGGATAGACAGAAACATGAGCTGACACAGTTGTGTTCTCTGGAGCATAATAAAAGAAAAGTCAAGTGTCGTCAGCATCAAAGTGGTGATGATGTTTGTATTCCATTTTATTGAGAAAATGATCTGAATGGTTTGATTCTCCTTGAAGGTGTTTGGTGGAGGATCATCTATGTTCCTGTGGGTTTAGCAGCACTCTCAGTCATCACTGCATCAGTCTGCATATGGACCAGAACACAAGGTGACAACACAAACACATGAAACTGTTACAGACACAGACTATGACTGATTCTGACTTTTTCCATGAAACATGAGCTGAGATCATATTCTGTCCTTATAAAACAGAACAAAGAGTCAAAGTGATCAGTTCTGTGTTTCTCACAGGAGCAGAATGAAGAAGTCTTTGAAGACCTTACTGCTTCTCTTTAACACCATTGATGACCTCATGTTTTTTGTCAACTTCTCCTGTCCAACAGCTGAGCAAACAGATGAGAGCTGAAGGCCTCTTGTGTTGAACATATTTTACTGTAACAACATGGGGTTATGTGTCTTCTGAGACACCAGAGGTATGTCTTAATAAACCCATTTTGTAATCCCTGCGCGGAGAGCCAGCACCCGGGGAACATGGCTGCACCTGCCGAGGGCCTGCTACTAGTGATGGGATGATGATACCTCAAGGAGTGTATTGACACACCAAACAAACTGCGACGGCACTGTATTGATACTGTGTTGGTCACCCAATAGTGACCCCTGCAGTAGTTCATTGCAGTTAAAAAATTCCTTGTTCGTGTAAATGCTAAAACTGAGTTGGTATGTAAAATATAGCAAATTAGAGTGAACATTCAGAGTTACAATTTTTTAACTTATGTGCACATTTGTCAACTTAACTGTTAAGTCATATGAAATAAAAGACAAAAAAGTGATTAGTTCATGAATTTTTATTGAGAAACAAAATTTTTTGGAGTGTCTTTGCTCCAAGGCGATTTCTCCTCTTACACACCAGCTCCCCAGCCTTGGAAAATACTCTTTCGCATGGTACAGACGATGATGGTGAGCAGAGAGTTTTAAGTGCAAGTTGACGAAGATGTGGGTATATTTCCTGGTTCAATTTCCAATATTGCAAAGGATCTTGGTTTCTGGGTGTTTGTTTCTGCCAGGTAGCGTTGGACTTCAATAATGGAGTCAGCTGTTGCGTTCCTCGTCGTCTGGGTCTCTGCAACCTCCATATCTAACGTTTTCCAGAGATTGTGCCCTAAAAAAATAGTTAATCATTACTTTATTATCACATGATATATCATATCACAAAGTGCCACAGAAATGTATTTTCATACCTGAACTGGGTTCTGACCCATGTGAAGAGCTAGGCTCTTCTTCTCTTGGGTCAGGCTCTTGGCTCCTCATTTCTTCTGCACATTCTGACTGCAGTCTCTTCACCGCTTCACTTGCCTTTTGCTTGCTAACAAATCCATTGTTTTTAAATCTGGGATCTAATAGAGTTGCCAGAGTCATCACACTTAGAGATTCCATGCCGCAAATAGTGTCAGTTAGCCCCTTCCTCAGGTTTTCACTCTGTTGCTGAGCAGCTGTTTTTGTCACTGTTGTGGCTCAATGTGGAGCATTCTCATCATGGGAATGACCTTCGACCCAGAGACCCTTTTTTCCTCAGACAGTTCTCTTGTAGCTTGGTCAAAAGGAGCAAGAACCCGGATCATCTCTTCAATGATCTGACATTCTTCTGGAGTCAGTGGAGTGACGTCAGGTTTTAATGAGGCCAGTGACATCCAGACTGCCTCCTTCTGCTCAGTCATTCTTTCAAACATTTGGTAGGTACTGTTCCATTGTGTTGGCACCTCGTTTATTAATTTATGGCCCGGTTTTTCCCAACTGTTGCTGTATTTGAGTGAGCTTCTCTTTAGCAGTCACGCTCGATCGAAAGTATGTGACAATATGTCGTGTTTTGTTGCGTATTTCAGTTATTGTTGGGATTTTATCACATGATTTTCTTACAATTAAATTTAGGGAATGGGCTATACAAATGGTATGCCGTATTTGCAGCATTCGAGCACATGCAGTCATGTTTGCTGCTGCATCAGTGACAAGACACCTGACCTTTCCTGCTATGCCCCAGTCCTCCATGAGGCTCCTTTTAACCGTGGCGATGTTTTCTGCAGTGTGTTCTGAGGAACATGCTGCACTGCCAAGACTGATGAATGGAGTTCATGGCTTTCTTTGTCCACATAGTGGCCAGTAACAGCTAGATATGCCTCCATATTCATAGATGTCCACATATCAGCTGTTAAAGTAACAGCAACGGCACTCTGGAGGTCCTTTTTGGTTTTCTCCTTTTCCTCCTCATATCTCTGGCTCACCAAGTCCTTGATGGTCTGAAAATAACCATATGAATACTGTTAAACCAATAAAATATAGTTATATAGTTAGTACAAACATATAATAAAAATTCTTAAACATACCTTCCTGCTTGGTAGAGCATACAAGGGTAAAATAAGCTTCAGGAGCTCCCTGAATCCCTCATTTTCAACAAAGCTGAGTGGCTGACAGTCTTTGATGATCATATTGATCACTGCCTGATCCACTGCTTGCTTGTTAGGAACTGCAAGCCAAAAGGAACTATTTTGTCAAAAGCTTAATAAAAGGACTGTAATTTTTACAAACAATATCAAATAGACATAAGACGACATGGTGGTGTAGTGGTTACCACTGTCGCATCACAGCAAGAGGGTTGGAGGTTCGATACCAGGCCTTGAGCCTGTCTGTTTGCATGCATGTTTTTTTAGCACAATTTTTAGAGAGAATTTCAACATACTTGCGGTACTCTCACGAGTATCTGCCAATTCTTCATTGCCATACCGAGCTCTATAATGCCTCAGCATTGATGAAGTGCTCTTATTGATATAAGATAGCTCTGTGGAGCAGAGCCGACACTTCACCTACAATAACATAAAAAGTTTATTTATCTGAAAACAATTCAAACTTCTTACCAGAAGATTGCATTCACTTGTTAAAAAAACAGACAGCCTATCTCATGATTACGAGATCAGGATCTCATAATTACATGATAACATGAATAAAGCAACTGTAAGGCTCTTTAACTGACTTTCATATGTATCACAGGTCATTCACTTGATAAACTGATAAAGTGAGTGCAATGCGCCACCTTAAAAAATAGTATATAAAGGAGAAAAAGATTTACCTTGTTTGGCGTCACAAGATCAAAATTATTCCACACCAGGGAAAACTTCCTAGGACGATCCATGATCAAGCAAAACTCCATCCGACAAACCCACGACATGTTGATACAGTTTGTTTCCTTATAAACACACTTTGGCGCGGCACATCCAAACGATGCAGTTCCTGTATCGGTCACATGATTCTTTCTTAAAGCAATACACGCACCAATACGAGGTTTCCCTCTTGAGCTCTCGGCACAGTGCTGATGCACCAGTGTCGCTCGTCCCATCACTAGTGCAGATGTTAAAGGAGCGCAGCCTCCGGAGAAAGTACAGCCTGGATTGGATCTTCTTGTAAAGCTGGTACGTGTTGGTAGTCCAGTCCAGCTTGTGGTCCAACACAACCCCCAGGTACTTGTAAGTCTTTACCATCTCCACACTTTCTCCCTCTATCTGCACGGGCTGAGGAGTTCGGGCTTTCCTTCCGAAATCCAGAACCATCTCCTTGGTCTTCTGGATGTTCAGCTGCAGCTGATTCTCCCCACACCAGGCCACAAAGTCCTCCACCAGCCGCCTGTACTCCCCCTCCTCTTCTCCTTTGATGTAAGCCACAATAGCTGTATCGTCCGAAAACTTCTGCATGTGGCAGGTTGAGGTGTTATAGCGGAAGTCAGATGTATACAGCGTGAAAAGAAGAGGAGACAGCACAGTCCCCTGTGGTGCCCCTACACTGCAGCCGAGGGTACTGGAGACAGACCCTCCCATGCGGACATACTGCTGCCTGTTGGTCAGATAGTCCATGATCCAAGACACCAAGAATGGTTGCACAGCCATCCTGGTGAGCTTCTCCTGCAGCAGGTGAGGATGGATGGTGTTAAAGGCACAGGAGAAATCAAAGAAAAGCATTCTCACATTGCCACCTCCTTGATCCAGGTGAGAATAGGTGCGGTGTAGCAAGTAGAGGATTGTGTCCTCCACCCCTACTCTCTCCCTGTATGCAAACTGCAGTGGATCCTAGACATGCCGCACCTGTGGCTTCAGCTCCTGAAGCACTAACCTCTCAAAGGTCTTCATCACATGTGAGGTCAGTGCTACAGGCCGATAGTCCATGTTTTCCTTAGGGTGCTTGACTTTGGGGAGAGGAACAATGCACAAGGTCTTCCAGAGGGATGGAACATGTCCCACATTTAGGCTCAGGTTGAAAAGGTGCTAAAGAGGAGACCCAAGCTCATTTGCACACGTTTTAACAGGGACACTGTCATGGTTTGAGTTTGTTTTGTCTTGGTTTTTTCTTTTGTTCTTGTTCTGTCTGTTTTATTCTGTTTCCTGTTTTATTTTGAAAGGGTTCCTGTCTTGTCATGTCTTGAGTTGTACTTCCTTTGGTCCCCATCTGATCGTGTTCACCTGTGTTGTATGCCCTGCCTGTATATAAGTCTTGTTTCTGCCTACCTCGTGTACTGGTCCATTCACTTCTGCTCATGTTGTTAACGTCTTCTTGTCTAGCGTCCTTGTTCCATGTCCCTTGCCACGCCACAGTAAGTTTTTGTTTTGTTTGGTCATCCTGCTCGGCAGCGCTTTTTGTTGATTAAACCTCTAGTCCTGAACCCGTTGGCCTCCTGTCTCTGCGTCAGGGTCCTACCGGCTCTCGAGCCTCCCTCCACGTGACAGACACACTCTGTCTGGACCTGCTGATTTCCTGGTGTTCAGTCTCTGCAGTGCTCTCGTCACCTGATGCTCTGTGATGTGGTGGGGGGCACATCCTGCAGGTGGAGGGTGCGGATAACATGTAGAGGACATGGGAAGAGAGAGATCATGGCTGATTAATGAGGAAGCAGCAGCCTGAGCAGCTGGGCCCTCCTCTGCCTGAGGGGTGAGGACATGCAGTGGGAATGGCACTGTGATGGGTGTAACTCGGACTGGGCTGGTATTGGAAGTGGGGGGAGTGGGGGGTAAAATGTCAAACCTATTAAAAAAGGTATTTAGCTCATTGGCTTTTTCTACACTTTCCCCCACTACTTTTGTCGCCTTTTTGCACCCTGTGATGGTTTTCATGCCTTCCCAGACTTCCCTGATGTTGTTTTTCTCCAGTTTCCTCTCCACCCTGTCCTTGTATGTATTTTTGCCTCCTTCAAGCATCTCCTCAGTTCTGTCTGCACCTTTTTCATTTCCTCCTGATCCTTTTTGTTAAACGCTCTCTTCTTTTTTATTAAGAATCACTTTCACTTTCCCCGTTATCCAGGGTTTGTTATTTGCAAAGCAATGAACTGTTTTTGTGGGCACAACATTCTCCATACAAAAGTTCATATAGTCTGTTATGCATTGAGATGCACCCTCAACGTCCTCTCCATAGTGATGCAGCAGGACGCTCCAGTCAGTGCCAAAAAAGTCCCTGAGCTCCTCCTCCGCCTCAGGTGTCCACCTCCTCAAGCTCCGTTCCATTTTACTGCTGGTTGTCTCCTCACCAAAGGTGTGTATGTAGGCTGTAAGTTGATCAAAACGTGATCTGATTTGCCGAGAGCGGGGAAGGGCGTGGCCTGATAGGCATCTTTGATGTTGCAACAAAACAAATCAATCGTCCTGTCATTGCGAGTTGGGCAGTTCACGTACTGCTGCATAGATGACAGGGAGACGTGATTAAAGTCCCCCGAGAGGATCACAAGTTCCTGTGGGTGCCGTACTTGTAGTTCCATGACCGTATTAACAACCACCTCCATCGCTGTTTCTGCGTGTGCTCTGGGAGGGATGTAAACACAGACAGCCAGGACATGCGTAAACTCCCGTGGTAAGTAATACGGCCGAATGTTAACGGCTAAAAGTTAACAGTCCCTGCAGCAGACGATCTCTTTAACAGTGAAGTGTCCAGGGTTGCACCACTTGTTGGCTAGCTAGTGCTTGGGCCGGACTAAACCACCTGACGGTCTGGATACGGCCCGTGGGCCGCATGTTTGACACCCCTGGCCTAGACTCTCTCAGCCGGTTTCAAGTCCAGAAAGAAGTTGTGACAGTACCTGTATTGATTAATGGCCAGAAAAAAGAGGCTGTGCTAGACTCTGGATGCTTTAAATCGGTTGTTTTGGAGAGTCTTGTTCCAAGAGATTTATGGAATGAAGCTACTGCTACCATCTGTTGTGTTCATGGGCATGAGAAAGTGCATCGTACTGCTGAAGTTTATCTAACTATATATGGTCAAACTTATCTCATGCCAGTAGTCCTTGTGCCAGAGCTGCCTTTTTCTGTTATATTGGGTAGGGATGTACCTTTGCTTTATGATTTACTACAATGAGCGCATGCAAAGATGGATGGAGGCGTTTGTGAGACATCTGTTCAGGCTCAGAGGAAGCAGGATGGATCAGATCATCAGCATGCAGTTTCTCTTTGCAATATGATAACAACGAGAGCAAAGGCAGCTAGAAATCTCCTTGAGGAGCTGCCTTTTCACAACAGTGAGTTAGAAATATCTCCTGTGAAAGTGCGAAAATCTAGAGCTCAGAGAAGAAGAGAAAAGTTTTTAGCTACAGCTAAAACACACTGTAATGATGAGAAAGAACCCAGCCAGGTTTTGGATTTCCAAGTTCCAGCTGTAATAGCTGTTCTCCATAGAGCTGACCCCAGACTTAAAATATGGTTTGACAATGTCTCAGAAACAGTAGGGGAGAAGACCGGTAGAGTGTCTGACAGATAAGATGTATCTGACAAAAAAGGGTATCCTTCATCGGGTCATAAATACATTTTGGTTGTCTGTGATTATGCCACACGTTACCTGGAAGCTTTTCCCCTAGGATCAGTTAAAGCAAGACAAATACCAAACTGCCTTATTCAGCTGTTCTCCAGAGTGAGCAAACTTAAAGAGATTTATGACAGACTGTAGCACCAACTTCCTTTCCAAACTGTTACAACAAGTGTATAGTCTGCTAGGAGATAAGGGCATTAAGACCATTGAACTTCTCTATGGTCGCCAGGTCAGAGGACCACTTGATCTCCTCAAAGATTACTGGGAAAAGCCAGTGGCGGATAAAGACAATGTGGTGTCCTACGTCCTAAAGATGAGAGAGAGGTTTGAAAATATGATCACTTTGGCACAAGAACACGAGGGCAGCTCAAGCAGAGGAAATGAGACCCGCTGAAAACAAGCAGAGCTATCACAGATGTGTAATATACGAGAGGATCCTTTAAAGTGTGGGTGACATGGCCTATTTTAATAAGCCAAAATATAGTAAATAGTCTCTATTTCTTGTTGCGATTGTTTTTAATATTTTTCTAAAAAAGAATAAATAGCAAAAAACGCAATATAAACAACGAGGACGGCCGCCGGCTTCACGCATTCCGCCGAATTCGCGCCGCCCTGTTTGTGACGTAACGAAGGGAAGACAAGGCAGACAACATGGCTAGCACCGATAGTGAAGCACAGAGTGATGCTACCGTCTCTATTAGCGATTTATCATCAGATAAATTAGATTTAGTAAATGTGTTTAGACAACTGGTCATTTGGTTTAGGGGATTGGTTTTTGTGTTTTTGCATTTAAGAAAAATCCTTTTTGGGGTCACAGTCTTGCTGGAGCCCATTCCGCCCAGTGTTGAATCAAGATGGGGTACATCATTGATATTTTCCCAGTCGACTGCAGGGCCACACAGAGATATACTACTCTCACACTTTTTCTAGCACTTTTTAGAGTCATCATTTAACCTACAAACCATATTTTTTACTATGGGAGGAAACCAGACTGCCTGCTGAAAACCCACCCATGCACTTACTGGTATGGTTACAAACTAAACTAAACTAAACTAAACTAAACTAAACTTAGAGAACATGCAGACTTCGTGCAGGAAACTCCCTGCTGGGATTGAACAAGATATCTTGCTGTGATGCAAGAGTTCTAACGACTACACCACAATGCAGGCCAAACTAAAAACTCCCACAGTAAAAACAAAACAAAAGAAAACACATGAGTTAACAATGATGTCAACATAAAAACCCATAACAACCAAAAAGAAGAAAACTTTCTCATTTTAACAATTTAAAACAATTTTTAAATCACATCGAGGGAAAAGTTTAATGAAACAAAAGAAACTATACTTACTAAAATAGAGAAGCAGATCAGACTTTCCTTTTTCTTCTTTGGGTGAAAAAAGGAGAATTAGTTCCTCCTTCGTCCTCTTACCTCCAACGTCTTATTTCTCCTAAAGCTTTATTTCCTCCTTTAAACACATGACTAATCTTTTTTTTTTCTGAACTCTGGTTTTATATTTTTTAAACCTTTTAGAATACCCAAAATTATTTTTAGAATGACTTCCTTGTCTGTTCACCCAGAGGAATTCGAAACTCCTCAAGAGTTCATGTTTAAATCTTTCGTCATTTAAGGACATGTTGAATATACATATAAAGTTGATTATTTGTATCTTCCTGCTGCGGGTCCTCGGCCAAGACCCTTCACGCTTATGACTACCACTTAGAACTTGTGAAATAATGAAACACATGTCATGTCATGTCCGCTCAGATGTTGCCCGGCCAAACAACATCTGCGTCAGCTGCTTGGGAAACAGAGCACTCCGATGGAAAGTGGTCTACCGGAACGAGACGGAAATGAACTAGATGTGAAAACCAAGGTTCTGTTGGAAAGGTCCCACTTAAGAAAAATCTAGATGTGGAGTGAATGGATGCTTCAAAGCCCATAATCCAGGCTTTTTACAAAGCAACAAGTACCTCAATCTTCCAGCATTATCAATCAGCAATGGCTGTCGTAACCAGAGATTGAAGTACAACACACAGGAAACACCACTATAGAGCTGGCTTCCATGCTGGGTTTGGTTTTCTCCCATTTGTTCTCATGAACAAGCATCTTTATAATTATTAAAGTTAAAGTATGTAGCAGTTTATTGCTTTAGTAATGCTTCATTTTCATTTTCTAAGAAACTTTCAGGTGGCACGTTACTTAACTGTTGGGGTTTTTATCAGAGTTACCTTGTGTCCGTTTTAGCCATGATCTTATCTTTCTGATAAGAAATTATATATTGAGGCTATAATCTCAATTTCTGGTTGGAAGTTCGATCAAACCACCTCCCTGATGTGATGTTCTGGCTCCTCCGTATTAAATTACCAAACTGACTTCAAGTCAGTTATAGTTAGTTTTAAAAGATTTTGTTTGAAGCTGTAAAAAAGATGACAAAAAAAGAAGTAATAAAACTCTGAAGTGACTTGAAAAGAAGGAAACACTAACCACAGGAAACCGATGTAATTGTGTCCAGAGTGTGGGTTGTTCTTGGCTTCAGCCTCTGACAGAAAACACTGAGAGAAGAAGAGACAGAGAAGAGCAGAGGAGAGAACAATGTTTGACTTCACATCACTTCACTTCCCTCTGTTTCTGACATGGATGCTCACATTTACAGGTAAGAAACATGACAGAGATTCAAACATGACCTTTCTGAAAGCATGGAACATGACTTGTTGTGTTCTTAATGCTGATGACAGCAGGCTGCTAACCACATTGACTTCCGTGTATTCTTTAAACATGCATTTTAAATGTCTAAGATGTTCATGAAAAGGATCAACAGAACATGTTTGTGTTTCTCTCTTTCTCTAAACTGTAGACGCTCAAACATTTGAACAGAAGACTGTCAGAGTTGGAGATGAAGTCACTTTGAAATGTGAAAATGCTAATGATTTCAGTGATGGATGTTCCAGAATCACTTGGCTGTATAGTAATTCGAAAGAAGCATTTTCCCTGTTTGAACACGGGAAGATTCCCAAAGATGTTGGATCTAAATCAGACAGACTGAGTCTTACAGAGAAATGTTCTCTGGTGATAAAAAAGTTCACAGATGAAGATGCCGGAACTTACAACTGCAGACAGTTCAGCACATCAGGACACATGGTGACAGATTTTCAGGTTGGACTGAATGTTATAAAAAGTAAGTTTTGATTTTAATATTTGAAGCTTTAAGTTTGTGAATATGAGACTGAAACATACAGCAACTGATATGCAGATAAATATGAAGACTTCTATTGTTCGCTGGTCTTTTCTAGTTTAAACATCTAAATGTAAAATTATTCAAACTCAGTTTAAGAAACGTGAACTGTGTGTGAAACAGTTTTTGAAGTTTTTTATAGTTTCTTCATTACATCAGAGGACACTTGTTTCATCAAACTTCTGCTTTGTCATAGATCATGTACGGTCTTCCAAAAAAGACCTAAACTAAGATTCAAACCATCTTCTGCTTTTATATTTGCAGTTGAATCCACAACAACAGAATCAGTTCTGCAAACAATAAAACCATCAAGTGCAACAGATAATCTCTCTGAAACAGGTATATCAGGTATGAATACAAAGGGAGCCAAAAGAAGAGAAATTTATAGTGACTATTTTAAAAAGACAGAGAAACCTTCAAAGCAGGATGCTTTCTTTGCTAGTTTATTTTTAGTGTTTAAAACGTGTAAGATCTGAATTTTCTTAACTTCCGTGATTTTCTTGATTCAAAATTGTTCAGATCTGGAGCTTCTGAGGCTGCTGCTTTAAATATTCTTAAAACTCATCCGTATAAATGACTTGTTTCCAAAGTGTGTCATAATGTGACTGCATTTATTTTGCGTGTCACTCCTCTGTTTTTGCTTTGGTTTTTCCCAATGTTTTTCATGTTTTGTTGTTGGTTTTGTGTTTACCTGCACAGTCCTTTTGTCAACAACATTTTTCAAAAAGTGTTTTATAAATAAAGTTTTAGCTGCAGCTTCTGCTGGTCACAAACCACACAACTGCTTTAACTTGAACAGACTTAACAATCCAATGAAATGCTGTGGAGAAAAGAGCTGTAACTTTTTCTAACTTTTCCTTGAATGTTTTCTCTGTTGAAGCTCCAGACATGACTGCAGTGATCACTGCAGCTGTAATTGTGGCAGCATGCTTAATAGTTGTTGTGATGTTGGTGGGATGGAGGAGGATCAAAGGTGAGAACATTCCTGCTGCTGGAAACAGAAGATTATTTGAGATGAATTTCTGATTCTGAATTTAATTCTGACTTTTGTTTCTGCAGAACGAAAAACACAGATTGAGGCAAATATGGTGAGTTTTTGAACTGAATACTGACATCTTGGACTCCTATAGTGATTTTTCAGGGGCCATGGTTCCAAACTGTATTTCATGATTCTGCTGCAGCACACAGAGAGTTTGACCTTTTCTGTTATTTGCTTAAGTATTAGAGTAAGTATTTCATGTGGAGGACATCCTCAAAAGTTTACATCATCAACCAGTTAGGCCACAAGAGGGTGGCAAGGCAGCTAATATGTTGGATTGGCTCCAGAAACTCTGATTCCAAAAGGGATTCAGCCGAATTAACGGATGGATTATCACAAAAACTAAACCCAATAAATTATATTAATTTTATGGATGACATTTTTTTTTTTGTTCGGAAGCAGCTGTTAGTTTTTTTGCGGGTCTGGAATCATAGATGGTGTGTCTAACCCCCGCCCCCACCTCTCTACCTGTTTGTTGTTTTGCCCTGCGTGCACGCTGGAGGGGGACTCCAGTGTGTTCTATACAGACAGTGCAACATACGGTCATCGTAGCATCAAGGTGACAGGATAGTTGGGGCGCCGTAACGCAAATTTAATATTCTTTACGCTGAAATGCTGGTTTTTGTCCAGGGGGAAAAAAGGCTTTTTTGGGGGCGTTCATGTGATCCCTACGAGATCGCCACTGACTGTCTTTCCAGAAAAACTTTCCATCCCATAACAGACTTTGGTCGGCGTTCACAGCTGCAGACACGCCCCCTCCGCGCGTTCATGCTGCTCTCTTCCTGCTGCCCGCTCGCACTATCTGACGGTGTTAAAGGTCCCTGCATGGCTGGGGCCCCTGCCCTTGCGTGCCCTCTATTCCCTTTGGCCCTCGGCTTGGGGGCTGTAGTGGTGGGACCTCCCGCTCCGTTCCCATGATGGGGGTCTAGTACGCTTGTGGATGGTTGCTCCTGGGCATCTGTCTGTCTGCCGTGTGATGGTTTGTATACGTGTGTCTATGAGCATCAATGCATGTAATGTAAGTTAGATATGACACCCATCCCATGACCTTGTATTATCACCCCCCCCCCCCATCCTGTCCGACTGGTTAAAACTCAAGAAAGTGCACATCTGTTACAAAATGGGTTTATATTAAGACACTTGAAGAGTAACAAACAACCCTGATTGTAAAAGCAAAACATGTCCATCACAAGAGGCAGTCAGCCGCAACCCGTGTGTTCATTTGCTGGACAAAAAAAAAATACAGATTTGAAAACAAGTGTATTTATTTTTTTCTCACGACTATTTTTCTCACTACTAACTTAAAACTCAGATTAAAGATGGGTTTCTTGAAAAGATTGCTCTTATATCAACTTTATTTTACTTGGACTAAAGTCTTTTTAAATAAGTGATTCTGTTGTTACATCTGTGTTGTTTCTTTTAATGAAAGCACAGTTCTGAGTGTAATGACGGTGCAGTGTGGAGGTGAATTTGTATTTTGTGATGTGAAACAAGCTCTGTGCTCCTCTCCATCAAACAGTGCAAACTAACATTTATCATCTTGTGTTCTTCATGTGACCTCAAAGAAAAAAACAAAAACCTCTTCACCCAGGAAATAGTCATATAAACTTCTCATTAACTCATGGCCCAGAAGGGTCACAACACAACTGTGAGTTAATGTGTTGTGTTTAAATTTAATGTGTTGTGTATAAAGTTAATGTGTTGTGTATAAAGTTAATGTGTTGTGTGTAAAGTTAATGTGTTGTGTTGTGACCCTTCTGGGCCATTGTAGCATTCTCATTAAACTAACAATAAACAGACTTTCTCTGTCAGGTCAAGAATGCATATCTCTCTCGGTCTTGAAGGATCCTCCAAAATTCCATAAGGAACAGTAGACATGGACCTATATCCCACATTTACAGAGAGAACTTTGTATGTTTTGGTAAAACCAAATTCATTGTTATGTGGAAAGCCCTTCCATTATTTTGAGGAGACACAAGTGTTCTCCTGGAACAGGTGGATTGAACACCTCACATTACACCCTCTGCTTATTTTCATCCAGTCTGGGTGTCACTTTTAATCTGATACATAGCTTCTCTGTGAGTCCTGACACAGCAGACATGTGACCATCTGCTTTCATCACGTGGTCAAAACCTGAAAAGCATTGTTGTGGGGGGGCAGGAAGAGTTCTGACTACAGACATCAGGATGAAAGGAACAGACAAACCTCCTCTGCTGCTCCTCAATCTTCCTGCTCCATTGTCCACCATCCCAGAATAAACCTTGGTGGAAGATGAAGAACAGTTTTGTTAGACTTCTCCAGCACAGTGAGACACACAGAAAAGTGTTGTCTGCTTCTTGGAAACTCATACAAATCAGCATATGCAGAAATATGATCCTCCAGCTGTGAGAATGTCAGAGCAGAAAGTTCATGTTCCTCCTCTGACTGTCTTCAGCTGCAGACTCCTCCAGAAGATGTTGCTTCCTACGCCTCCATCAGTTTCTCCAGGAACACCAACAACAGGCGGCAGGTAAGCTGTGAGACTGCAATGAGGATTTAGTGAGGATCTTATCACTGAAACATCAGTCTGTCCAAAGTGTTGTTGCTGCACATCATCTAAAGACGTGACATTACTGTGGCTGTAGATGTTTGTGGATAAGGTCTACAGTTGGTTCTCCATTGTTTGTCTCCCAGGTTGTGGACAAAGACGATGAAGGAGATGCAGTGACCTACAGCACTGTCAAAGTGTCCTCTTCTTCTGCTCATGCCCACACTGATCCCATCAGCCTCCATTGAACCAAGAGATGAGAGTCACAGCAAATGTTCATCCTAAGGCTTTGTTGTGTTAGAATCCTGCATTCAGATCTTGAAGATCATGTTTTTATGCAAGCTGGACTTTCACTTCACATCTGTTCATTTTAACATTTATATGTACAGTACACCCCCCTATATTTGAAGGGGTGAGGGACCAGAGACACCCGCAAATTTGCAGAATCCACGAATACTGAGAAGCACCCACCCACCCCACACCCTCAGCGGCCAAAGCATGTCCATCACCGATAAGACATTGCTCAATGTAAAGATTTTAAGTTTTTTATTCAGAGCAATAGACTGTACTGTAGCAATCCTTTTTAATGCACATTAGGAATGTCACTTTGAGCCCTAAAACCAGGAGACTGTGCTTCCTCCTTCCCCGTTATCCGGCTCATCTTCCTCATTGTCTGGCTCCTCTGATCTGAACTCCTCTTCCTTTTTGGCCGGCCCCTTTTCCTCGTTGTTCGGAAACTCTTCCTCATTGGCCAACTCCTCTTCCTCCTTTGATTTGAACTCCTCTTCCTCGTTGGCCTGCACCTCATTGCCAGCTCTCCACCCTCAAATTCCTCTTCCCCTGCCTTCATCCATTGTGTTTGTTTGGAATCTTCATCAAATTGTGCATTCTAAACTTGCTTTTCTACATGTGGTCACAGCAATAGCAACAAGTGTCTTCAGTTTTGAGTCGATGTGTGTAATGAATGACGCCATGTGTGTTCATTGTGTTCAAATATTGCTGACTGTGGCAAGCATTTTGCATCACATGAGCTTTCATTTAAGAATATGAGCAAAATTCTTTTGCAACTTGTGTTGTAGTAAAGAAAAACATGTTAAGATTTATGAGAATGGAGGATTGTATTTGGTGAAATGTCTTTTCATGTGAAATGTGTTCATGATATTGGACAAAAGTGGCTAGATTTAGTAAATGTGTTTAGACAACTGCATTTGGTTTAGGGGATTGGCTTTTGTGTTTTAGCATTTGAGGAAAACTGTAATATAAAATAAACCAAAAATTGAATTTTAATGCAAATCACAACTAGCAGAAGATTAAATTGAAATAAATACATTAGCCCTTTCTTAAGGTTTAATCCAAAATTGTAAATGGAATAAGTTTGACTAAAAGATCAGAAACCAACCTTATTTGACATTTGGATTATAAACAGATAAAAACATTCAGGAAGTGCAGTAATGAGCAACAATCCTGGTGCTTTGTGTTTCACCCTAAAATCTGATTCAACAGACAAAAAATATATGAGGCTTAATATTTTTAATTTTTCTTGTTGTAGTATTGTAGTATTATTGTAGTATGAATGAAGAGTGAATGAGTAATGGACACAATAGAAGTGCTTTTAGTATCTGGAAAAGGGCAGATAAATCCAATCCATTTTTATTAAACAAAACATCCATTAAAATAATAAGTATATTAACAAGTAAAAAACAAAAAATAATTGTCTGTCTTTGTGGTGGTTGAAGAAAATGTAGTCAAAGCTGTGAAAACAAAGAAAGAAATAGAAGACTAACTATTAAAGTTTAATTCAAGCTAGAAAGAAGAAATTACCAGGAATTCTATCTGTAGAAACTTGCCAGAATTGTTTTCTATTACACACTGCAACAAATTACCAACAATTCAGTTTTCTAGTATGCTGATAAAAATTCTACTGTATGCACCAAAGTTAGCCAAAAATATGTCTCCAATTTGATATGACACAAACCCAAAGATTTAGATAAGATAATAAAAGTTACTCTCCAGATCTGTGACTCACAGACAAAGTCATTTTTGTCATTAAGGTGTGGATCATTTCATAATCGTTCATTCTGTTTTAAAGCAGAACCACACTGACTCAGGCCTGCATGAATATCCTGAAGCTCACACTGGGAGGCTCCTATAATACCAGTGAAAAGCATCATCCCAGACTCTGGACAGTCCTTTGAGAAGCATTTCTATTATTACTGACAGAAGGCCGGTTCCACAATGGTGCGGTCTAGTTCCTACTCGGCTGGTTTTGTTTTAACTGCAATGAACTTCTGAGTGGCGTTTATACTTTTCAAGTGACTCGATCATCTCCAGGGTTTAATTTGAACCAAAACGGCATCCTGCTCATTGACGCGCTGAAGCAGAGGAGAGTGGCGTGTTCGTCCACTGAGGCAATACAGAAATGAAAAAAAGAGGTGAATTGCATTCTCTAGTTTTTGGCTGCTTAGGTCAGATGTCTACACGCTTAGCTGTGGGATTGGAATATAAAACAATTATGAACCTTACCATTTAGAGTGATTGTTACACAAACTTTCAAAGAGAAAAACAAAACAAAAACAAAAAAACCACAACATTTATTAAGGCAGTGGTCTCCAACCTTTTTCAGGCCATGGACCGATTTAATGCTTGCCATTTAATATTTTTTAGCTTCCCGTTTCTGAAAAACCTATTTTCCACATCAAAATGCTACTACAAGAAATGTAGTTTAAAAAACCATCTGGATTTGGTGAAGGAAAAATTGTTGATTTGAAAAAGTTGTCTAGAATTTGTCAAAATTCTGTAAAAAAGCAACACTAAAGTATTTTGCTTTTGTTTATGCCATTATAACATTGAGAACTCAACCTAGCCTCTAACATCTTTCAGTGTAAAAAGATATTTCATTTTTTTGTCTGCAAATACCATCTTTTATTTTTCTTTGAAGTTGGAGGCTTATTTCGGTTTTCTCACTGGTTCTTTTCTCCCCAAAGAAACTTTCCAAATGTGTTTTTTTTTTCAGAAGCTTTTGAGCCTTTTAGATTTTAACTCGGTGGTCTGAGCAGCTGCTTAAAGTCATGTGACGCGTCAAGACAGACGGATGTGGTGAACAGAATCCGGTAGTTTTCCAAAATCAAACAAATGAAATGGATAAAACAAATTAAAAAAATGGATGATTGTGACTGAGTCACCTGTCAAACTTTGATAGGTGACTCCGCCTCAGACACAATCATCTGTTTTTATATATGTCACATCACTACCATCTGATGACGACTCTGACGAAGATAGAAGACATCCATAGAAAATGTCAGGTATGTGGAAGAAGACACAACCATGTCTGATACTAGAGGAACCGAAGAAGTCAGTGAACTAATGACAGTATGTCGGATACACAGAGCAGTAAGACACTCTGGATTATTAAAGTGACTCCATCTACTGTCCATTCAGCAAAACTGATTATCAAATGTCCATTGGTTGTGCAGTGATGCGATCAGGTCATTTAAATCCTGACTGCCACACGACTATGGCTGTTTTCTGGTGCCACCACTTCCAATGACAACCGTTCTGCATCATCTTTTGTTTTGGGAATTTATTATTCTCACCTTTTTCAACTTTAATTTCAACAAGCTCTTCATGGGAGTCTAAAAGGAGGGGTTTCGAACGCCACATCTGTATCTTCTTGAGTCTGACATCTGCAGCCTGTTGATGGTTATCCTTAATGCTCCTTCATGATAGCTGATGCTGTATCTTCCTCATTGAGCTGTGCTGGAACCAGTTTTGATGAGTGCATTACTTTTGCACTCTTCTTTGCATAAATATTTGGAGCCACCACCAACCAGAGTAAAAATGAAAGAGACATCTTGATGCGTCACTGCTGCATAGATGGGGATCTCTATATCAAACATTAGTGTGAGGCATGTGAGATTCTGTTAACAAAAGCTGAAAACAAGAATACATTTTTTTAAATTTTACTTTTTCAAAACGTTATTAAAAAATACACTTCCTAAATAGAATAGATTTAAGTTTTTATGTGAAATGTAAAAGTCAAGGTAGACTCCAGTTGTCCAAATCCCAAAATCCACTAAAATTTATAAAAAAAAAAAAAAAACATTTCTTAAATCAGTCTACATTAGCAGTGTCGTTATTAACATTAATAGTATCTGGCATTTGCATTTACAGTTGAAACTCACATTTCCTTGGTTAAAAAAGTAGAAGGATACATGTCCTAAGATCATCCCTGCCTTACTTGTAGTCCTTTCAATTCATAATGTTGACATTTATGATGCTTAATGAGTAATGCTGACTGAGTGTCTTTGCAGTTTGCCTTGTGTTGACGCCCACTGACACATCAGGAAAACCATTTACTATCTTACTACAAAACATAGTTCCTGTTCTAAAGGTTCTTTTTATCCAAATATTCAAAGAACAAACTTCAACATACACACATTTTTAAACACCGGTTTGAACAGAACACAATTTTTTACAAATGTAGTCAGGACTATCAGCATTGTTGAACATAAAAGGTGAAGAAACACCAAAAAAAATAAAAAACTTTTTTTATTAAAAACTATGTCACTGATCTGGAGAATTAGCAACAGGCTGAACTCAATGGATATTTATTGCACAATCTTACGCTCATAATAGTGTACATTAATCACTGAAACTAAGACATTTTCAAATTGAGTTCAAATGTTTACACAATGGTACATTTGAACTAAGTATTTTTTTACTAAATCCTGTAATAATGTATTAGAGCCAGGCTGCATGGTGGAGTAGCGGTTAGCGGCCTCACCTCATAGTAAGAACCCCCTGTTTGCTCGTAGGGGTGGGCAATCCCGGGGTCTTTGGGTATCGACCCAATACCAAATAATTGCAGGTCTAGTATTGCCAATTCAGTTATTTTTCTCTTGAAACGTCTCATTATGGAATAATTTTGGAAATACACAATTTTTATTATTTTTTTTATATTCACAGGAGAAATCTTTTGACAAATAAAAATGTTTATCAACTAATTATAGATAATAAAGCACTTTGAGGACCACTGCTTTACAGGGTTCAGGGTTGACTCACCATCTTGTTTCATCCTGCACATGGATTTCGAAAAGGAATCAGCTTTATTTGGGTCAACTCTAATGGCCTATCGTACCAAAAATAAACTCAAATAAGCAAAATAAAATGCCAGTACAAATAAATAAAAGTAAGATTGTTTTTTTGTTTTAATAGAACTTTTTCAAGTTATGCAGCACCTAATGGCAAGTGGCCTTAGTCTGCCATTTTGAGCAATTGACAAGTAAACAATTGTTATATATCAAATGAAGAAGAAGAAGCAAAAGCTTTATTAATCCCAAAGAAAATTAAACAGCAGTCAGCTGCTGGCATTCAACACACATAAAAAATAAATAAAAATAATACAATAAACAATAAAAAGAATAAAGCCATCAATATTGAGATCTATTGAGGCTCTGCCTTTCTCTCCTTTGGGTACCACCCATTGGGGTCAACCTAGAGTCAGCCTCGGCACCTGTCTGCAGTTCACCCAAAACAAACAACATCTGAACTTTTGCAAAGATGGATTTGTATATTGTGCATAAAATATTTTGCTAAGCACTGCTAGCTCCGCAGAGTAAGAGGGGTATATGTTAGCCTGGGGGCGGTGCTGGCAGCGCAAACTCTTCCTGGAAGGGGCTGTTCCTCACTTTATGATGTCACAATGTGAGAACCTGCTCATTTTTGTGGTTTGGGAGGTTTTGATGTGTGAATGGATCAAAATGGTCACTTGAGTGGACAGTGCTGTTGAGAATTGTGAATGGGGTGCGGTAAGGGGGTTCCATCTGAAGACCACTTTCTTCTCCACCATTTTAAGTGGGTTCAACTCCAGGTGGTTCTGGCTGCACCAGAGGAGTAGCTATTCCACTTCTTCTGTATATGCAGACTTATTGTCGTCCTGGATGTGCCCAATAACTGTGGTGTCGTCTGCAAACTTCAGGAGTTTCACAAAGGGGGCTGCTGATGTGCAGTCATTGGTATAGAGCAGGGCTTGGGAAACTTTTTGGCCGAGAGAGCCAAGAACGCCAAACATTTCTAAATATAATTTCGAAAGAGCCATACAATAATGTAGCGCTCCTTTTCCACACCGAGGTGCAGAGACTTAACCTCTTTTAATGTTCTTTATTCTGGTCACTGAAGGCCGTAACAAACGTCGTACAAGTTGTTCAGCAACTCCTGGATCTCTCCCGCTGAGAGCGCTTCTCCACAACTTTATATTCCCTTGCTGCCTGCCGCATCAGCCCTCCCATTTTCCTTATTCGACCCATAGCTTCAATGAACTCCAGAACTTAGAACGCGACCCAACAACAGTCAAATATGTTTAAAACTAAAAATACAAGTGAATGTGTGCATTTGATGTAATTTCAAAATTTTTAAAGTACAATAAGTCTGTCGATTCTTTTTAATAACATTGCTATGCTGCTGCTAGTAAATGATGAGTATTTCTTACTATTAATGCGACTTGTGCTGACTGGTGCTGCATTGTTTTGCTGATGCTCTTGTAGTCTGGCTGATAAGATGAGAGATTGAGCTTCATGCAGGCGTTGAGACTTCTGTCGGTTAGACGAGATCATACGTTGGTCTTAATGTTCTTAAGATGTGAAAGACCTGCTCACATGCATACGTGGAGCCAAACATCGTCAATACAGCAACACTCACACGCTGCAGTGTGAAGAATGTGACAGGCAGCGCGTTCCAAGTTTTGAGAATCAGCTGGTCTGCGGGTTGAAGTTTTTTCATTTCTTCCCACTTGTGTTGGCTCGCCAGTTCTGCTTGCTGTCGTTCAAGTCTTTCCAGATCTTAATTCATTGACTTAAACTTATTCACCCACATGTCTGAGGCCTTCAGGTCAGCAGCTTGCAGCTCAAAATCTCTGACAGAGACACAGCGCACTCGTGTGGATGGGTGATGAACTTAAAAAGACGAGTGCGCTCGCAAAATTCTCCAAAGTGCGCTTTGAATGACTGTAGGAGATTAGATGTGAAGCCTGCTAGCTGCTAAAGATCAAGATGCTATAGATGCATCTTTAAATTCTGCCAGTTTTTCAAAGTGCAGTAAACGACCAGTTTCAATGTTGGTGATGAAGATTTCCAGCTTGTTTTCAAATGCAAACACTGCTTGTTGCAGGGATAAGATTGTATTTACAACGCCTTGCATTTTTACATTGAGGTGGTTTAAATGTCCAGTCATGTCCACGAGATAATAGAACTACAGGAGCCACTCAGTGTTAGCTAACACAGGATGCTTGACATTTTTCCTTTCAAGAAAAGTCCGGATTTCGCTCAAACAAGCCGTAAAACGGCTGAGCACCTTCCCCCTTGACAACCAACGCACGTTGCTGTGCTGAAGCAGACCATGGACCATGGTCTGCTTCAACAGTTATCCTGCAGGATAACTGTTCCCAACTTCATCCAGCAGAGCTTTAAACTGGCGATCATTTAAAGCTCGGGCAACAATGAAGTTGACCACCTGAACGACCAGTGACATCCCCTCGCCAAGCTGCTCACCACACATCTGAGCACAAAGCGCCTCCTGATGTAGGATGCAGTGAAAACTTAGGATGCGTCTCTTTTCATGTTCACGAAGAAGCGCAACAAATCCTCTGTTTTTCCCCACCATGCACGGAGCACCATCAGTGCACACCGAAACAAGTTTGTCCATCGGTAGATTCTTTTCTTTAGCAAACTCATTGAAGGATTTAAATAAATCCTCCCCTCTTGTTGTCCCTTTCAGTGGCAAAACAGCAAGACTTTCCTCAAATAGTGTGTCACCAGCAACATACCTTGCTATCACACTGAACTGGTATAAATTGCTCACGTCTGTTGACTTATCCAGAGCGAGAGAGAAAAACGGTGCCGCATTTATGTCCTTCACTTGTGTCGCCTCAATTTGATTTGACATCATGATGGTCCGATCGTGAATGGTTCTTGCAGACAGAGGCATGTCTTTTATCTGTTTAATTATCTTGTCTTTATCCAAAAAGTTGGCACAAAGTTCATTGGTAATATCAAGCATGAAAGATTTGGCAAATTCCCCATCTGTAAATGGCTTTCCGTTTTTTACAATTGCCAAAGCAGCAACAAAACTAGCCGAATTCCCGTCACCTTGTTGGGTCCAAACACAGAGTTGCTGCTGGCTAGCTTCCACTCTGGACAGTGGATCTTGACATGCTTTTTTTCTGCTGTCTCCCGCAGGACATTTCAATGCAAATGCAGCATGACGTGTGTCGCAGTGTTGTTTAATATTTGACCTTTTCATTGATGCAATTTTATCATTGCATATAAGGCACACTGCAGTCATATGTTTAGATGAAAGAAGAAGCTATAAACACAAGTATACAATGGTTTGTTGCAACCATTGACTGTATTTGTGAACTGGAATGTGTGACTCCACCCCCCTCGCATTGCAAACAGGAAGTAGCAGGTCATTCTAGAAAACTAAAATCTCATTGACTTCTGTAGAAAAATAAACAGCTATTACTCAGTCATTATTGCTAGACTAACTATTATTTTTATGTTATGCCTTTTTTATTTAACATGTTCTTATTAATCCTATTTTTTTTTCTTATTATATATTTTTCGCGAGTTATTCAAATAATAAACTGACCTATCATGTAGGCATATGTATGTGTAATCTATGTTATGTTCTAAGTGAAGCTGTTATGTTTTAAATGAAGCTGTAGTTGTGAACTGCAGTTTTCTTTTGCATATTTTCTCCTGTTTGTTAGACTCAGGGAGGTTCCTGTTTAGATTTCAGTTAGGTGGGGTTTAGATTTCAGTTAGGTGGGGTTTTGTTTGTTGTTTTGACATTGGTGCACTATGAAGCCTTTTTGCTTCACCTTTACGTTGTTGTTGTTTATTTATCGTTTTGCAAATAAACTTATTAATTTTGTAGGACAGTCTTTTTTGTTGTTAATTTAAATTTGAGGCAAACATTACTTTAATGTTCTCATCATTTTTTCTATCAGTCTGCTGATGGCTGATAGGATGAATCATTATCTTTGCAGTTATGCAAAGGAAATGTTGCAAGATATAAAGATTCACCTGTTGCAACTCTGACAGCAGCAATTTGTTATCCTGCAGCAGGTGCTCACATCTCAAGACAAAGTCACGTATGACAATTCTAAGAGTCTAAAAATGTCTTTAAAAGCAAAAATAAATGTGACCTCATAAAAGCAGGTTTGTATTAATACACTTAACCTGCAAAGACAAGACAGAGATAATAACTATGGAAAAAAAAAACAGCGAAACAGGAAATTAATTTAAAAAGTTCAAAGAAACTGACATTAGTCAGTAAAAAGTAAAGTAATGAAAGGAAAAGTAATTGTGGTGTTTTGATCTGTTAATACTGCATGCTGTCACTGCTTTGAACATTTACATGTTGGTTGCTTAGTCTGTTGAACAGATGGAGACTCACTCTTGAAGCTCAGACTTGATAAATCTAACATGCAGAAATAAAAGACTTGAGACGCAAAGTTTGGGACTTGTGTTGGATGTTAGATCCAGGACATTACTGTTCAGCCATAAAGGAAGAAATACATAAAAGCTCTCTTTGAAGAGTGTTTGTAATGAAAACGTGTAACCATGGGCCATTAATGTGTCCCCACAGTTTGATTCACACTAGTTTAACTTACAGTTTAAGCCAATAATATATTCATTTGAATTTTAAAGTTTAAGAATTGACTTGCATTTGCAAAAGGGGACTAATGCTGTAACACACAAGTCACTGAGCATAAAATTTAAATATTAATCATTATATGTCTCACACTACTTTGACACATTCAAAAGTCAAATTACTGCTCCTCTGCCCTCAGCTTAATGTGCTGATTCAGCCTATGTGCAGCGAGCTATACATAAAGGGTTCCAAAAACTCCACAAACCCACTTTTCTTGAGCCACTTTTTAATTTGTAGAAGGATCATCACTTCTCAGGGTTCTAGATACATCAAACAGCTTCACTTTCAATGCATGCGCCCCACCACCAACATGCAGCACGTGCCCAACTTTTCCAATCCCAGCTTCCCACTTTTGAGGGGCCAAGATGGCAACTGCAACCACATGTATGAAACTTCTGTGTTTGTAAAACTTGGAATTTGCTGCACAACAAAATGTTTTCTTTCGCCGAACTTTTGCCAAAAAACAGACACAAGTTGTGCCTTGAAGATTCTTCAAACTGGTACGCTAATTCTAAACTAACAGTAGTGAAGAAATCAAAAGAAAACCACAGCTCACTTAACTGCAGCAGTTCATCAGAAAATATGGAAGTGGATGCTTCTAAGGAGAAACAACACATCAAAGAAACCCATTCCTATGCATGTCAAATGAAGGACGATGAAGAATGCTCATCAATGCCAAATACACCTGTGAAACATCCCCCAAGAAGATGAGAGGAGAAAAAAGGAAAAGAATCCTGATAAAACCGCTACTGAGCCGACTTTGTCTGAGCTGCAGTCCACCATTAAAACAGCAATGACTGAAAAAATTAATGAACGACCAGACAAAACTGGACAAAAAAGTTGACAATTGAAAAAGTCTCTTGACTTAAAATAATTAAATGAAAGCCTAAAAAAGTAATGTTAAGAGCTGGAGAAGAACGTCGGAGAAATGGAAACCAAAATGAATGATGCAGAACGCTACAGTAGAAAGAAGAATGAATCTATGCCTGACTGGTGTCCCTGAAAAAATTCAGAGGACGTAAAATTTAAAGGTCCAAGAAATTGTTAAGATTTTGTAGTGGTGGACTCAGCAATCGACAAAGAGTTGGAAAGCAGTGGGAATGGAACCAATCAACCTCCTCGGCCCATAATCATCAGCTTTCTGTCCAGATCAGCCAGAGATCTCAGATGAAAAAGTTCTAAAAAGAACGTCTATCGACTGGATCATCATCTTCGTCCCCAGGAAGATCTCACATCTGCTGATAAAGAAGATCGCAGCCACCTATGGCCAGTGGTGGAGGCAGCCAGGAAGAAAGGAGGGAAAGCAGACTTCATTGGAACCTTTGTGAACAGCAAGGAAATATTACCAAGTTAAGCTGAACTATGTCTGTAAAGGTCAGTAGAAAAGTTTGAAACAGCCAAAAGGTTTAAGACATATTGAATATGTGCAGCGGTTCCTGAACAAAACCAGGAAGTTCTTGAGTTAGTTATTTTGTCTTTTTTGCTGTTTTTTTTATAGTTCTTCATGTCCTGATCTGTTTAAACTGTGAATGCCAGGCGTATCAGGGACCAACTGAAAAGAAAACATGTTTTTTTTATATTGCCAAAATAGAAATGCTGACTTTTATCTTATTCAAGAGACACACGTTTCGGCAGCAGATAGTTTTGGAGAAGTCAGTGGGGTAAAAATGTATGGGTTTATTTTTGGTAGCAACAGGTTGGCAGGGGTTGTTGTTTTGAATAAAGTATATGAAGAAAAAGCACGAGGAGCATTTATTAGATTGAGAAAAAATGGTTAGAAAGAGGCGAAACATATACTAAATATTTTTTCAACATAGAAAAAAGAAATGTTGAAAATTTCCTGTCCACATCAGATTAAAAGTGGCGATCAATAAGTGAAGATGCAAAAAGAGTTTATCAATATGTTCCAAAATTCTATGAGGAACTTTTCACGAAAGATTTCTTTAAAGAAGTAAATATTCAACCATTTATTAACATTATTAAAAAAAAAGATTGGAAAAGTCAGTGAAACCTTTGTAAAGACTTGTGACCGTAAATAATAACAGAGGAAGCTGAACATTGTGTTAAATCTCTTAAAGATGAAAAAAGTCCAGGGAATGATGGATTAACTAGTGCGTTTTATACTTTCTTTATTGCTAAATTGACTCTAGCAAATTTATTTGAAGAACCTTTAGAAATTGGAATACTGCCCCCAACTCTTAGACAAGGCCTCATCAAACTCATCCCTAAACCACAAAAAACATGCATAGAAAACTGGAGACCAATTAGTCTGTTAAACAATGATAACAAAGTATTTGTACTTCTTTTTTTTCTAAAGGATTACAACCAGGACTGAATAGCATTATTGATGAGGAACAATCCGGTTTCATGCCTCATGATGATAGTTTTATCTTATTTGTTGACTTCTAGAAGGTATTTGACACAGTTGGTTAAAGTTCTGTGATTTGAGTTATTCAAGAATTTGCATTTGGTAAAAAATAAAAAATTAATAACTAAAATTAACAGAAGACTAAGGCAGTGATGTCCTTCTAGCCCTTTGCTCTTTTTACTAGTTGCTCAGGTTATGGCCCTTCATATTAAGAAACGTAAATTCTGAGGCATTACAGCTTTAGGAAGAGAATTTCAACTTTCCCAGCTAGCAGATGACACAAATACTTTTTGGGCCAATAAACATGAAATAACAAATTGAATCAAAGGAATTAAGGACTTCTCTTGATTCTCTGCTTCGAAATGAACCTGAACAAATCTGTACAGTTTCCACTGAGAGATTGTGATTCACCAGAAGTCAACAGTATTCCAAATTAAAACTTCACATACATATCTTGATATAATTACTGCAATTTGTAACATATTTATTGATAATGTTAATTTCAAGCCAATAACTGAACAATTTTTAAAAAGATATGATTTGTGGCTAAAGGGAGATCTTTTATTTACTGGTAGAATTATATTATCTAAGCTGAGGGAATATCAAGATCTATTTATGTGTCTCTGTCTTTAGAAATACGAAAAAACACCTATAACTTATTAAACAAAACAATATTTGATTTTATTTGGAGAAAAAAAAATGTCGTTACATAAGGAATCATGTTTTCTGTAACTTGCACAGTCATGGACGTCATGTCCACTAAATCCCTTTTGGGGTCATATTTACTTGAATTTAACCCAGATGCCTTTGGGCAAAGTGGAATACACCCTGAACAAGACAGCAGTTTTTGGTTGGCCAGCACTCTCAGCGGACATGTTACCCTTTCATCATGTTAGTGATGCTCTAGTTCAGCATTTAAAACAGCATGTTTCGGTACAACATCCAGCGAACTTGCACAGCCATTAAAAATGAATATACCAACATCCACGGGCCACAATCCACACCTGATCAACTTTATGTGAAGGAGATGTGTTGCACTGCATGAGGCAGATGACGGTCACACCAGATACTAACCGGTTTTCTGAATCCCAGACCCTCCCAATAAAATAAAACAGCAGGTTTCAGAATGGCCTTTATATTGAGGCCAGTCTGTGCAATAATCATGATGTGTAATCATCAACTTGGTATAGCACACCTGTGAGGTGGGATGGATGCAAAGGAGAAGAGCTCACTATCATGGATTTAGAAGGAAATTATGAAAAAATATCAGAGCAAAAAATATTGTAGCATTTATATTTTTGTTCAGTGTAGATTATCAACAGTCAATCATTTGTATTGGAGGAGGAGCTTCAGCTTTAAGGAAACAGAGAAGTTCCTGTTT
>CM074494.1:5124241-5265050 GCA_037389245.1 Oryzias sinensis
GTCTATGTAAGTAGGGTCAGTGTCTGTCAGCCACACTTCCCGCTTATGGCGAGGTCTCCATCTGTGAGGATAAATACTAGACATTTTAGCAACCAAAACGTCAACCGTTATAGGATACACAGAAAAAGGTAACAGAATTTAGTTTCGAGAGTTGTAAGTTAAAAATACTAGTAGTATTCTCTGGGTTTAGTGGATTTCCCTTAGCAATTCGTCGTTTTGGGCAAACATGAGTGGGTGGACTTACAGTCCTCCTCTCAGTCGAAAGGGTTGTTCCATTTTCATACCCAGGGGGGCGCCAGTACTGCCAGGTATGCCAGGTATGCCACACTATAACAATGGTTACAATCACAACAACAATACATTCCACACAAATTTGAAAACCTTGGTTTACCATCTTGACCAACAGTTCTTTTTTTTTCTATATGGGTCGGTGGCTTTACAGGAAGCTTCACTGACTTTCGGGTCTAACCAGACTCTAGGCAAGGCAAGGCAAGGCAAGGCAAGTTTATTTGTATAGCACAATTCGTACACAAAGTAATTCAAGGTGCTTCACAAAACAGAAAAATGCATTAAAATCACAATACATCATAGAAATAATCAACATAAAATTTACTTTAAAAGAAAAGAAAAAAAAAGATTTAAAAAGAAAGGAAGGAAAGAAAAGTGCAGATAGGACCTTTCAGTCATATACACGGCCAAACAGAAATGTTTTAAGTCTAGATTTGAACATGAACACAGAAGAGGCCTGTCTTACACCTTCAGGGAGGCTGTTCCAGATTTTAGCTGCAGAATATTGAAACGCTGATTCCCCTTGTTTAGTTCTGACTCTGGGAATCAACAGGAGGCCGGTCCCTGAGGTCCTCAGAGTACGAGATGGTTCATATGGCACTAACATGTCAGAGATGTACTTTGGTGCGTGGCCATGGAGAGACTTGTAGACAAGCAGAGCTGCTTTGAAGTCTATTCTTTGAGGTACAGGGAGCCAGTGCAAAGACCTGAGCACAGGACTAATGTGATCATACTTCCTGGTTCTGGTCAGGACTCGAGCAGCAGCATTCTGGATGTACTGAAGCTGTTTTACAGCTCGTTTGGAGAGGCCGGTGAGCAGGCCGTTACAGTAGTCTAACCTACTGGAGACAAATGCATGGATAAGTATCTCCAGGTCTCGCTTTGAGATTATGTTTTTGATTTTGGCAATGTTTTTCAGGTGGTAAAATGCCGCTGATGTTACTGACTTGATATGGCTGTTAAAGTTCAGGTCAGAGTCCATGATTACCCCTAGATTTCTGACTTGATTTGAGGGTTTAAGAGACAGAGAATGAAGGTAGCTGCTGACACTTTCTCTTTGTTTCTGTGGGCCAAAAACAATAACTTCGGTCTTGTCTGAGTTTAGCTGGAGAAAGTTGTTCTGCATCCACGCGCTGATCTGTTGGAGGCAGTGGTTGAGTGAATCCACTGGCCCATATTCACCTGTTGTCAGTGACACATAGATCTGAGTATCATCTGCATAGTTGTGATAAGGAATGTTATTACTGCGTATTAACTGCCCTAGTGGCAGCATGTAGAGGTTGAACAGAAGGGGTCCCAGGATCGATCCCTGGGGCACACCACAATTCAAGCCCATGTAGTCTGAGACACAACTCCCAATTTCAACAAAATATTTCCTGTCTTCCAGATAAGACTTGAGCCAACTTAGGGCAGATCCAGAGATGCCAACCCAGTCTTGGAGTCTGTGCAAAAGGATCCCATGATCAACAGTATCAAAGGCAGCGCTCAGGTCTAGCAGGATTAAGACAGAGACTTTTCCATCATCAGTGTTCAGGCGGATGTCATTGGTTACCTTGATAAGAGCAGTTTCTGTGCTATGATGGGGTCTAAAACCTGACTGGAAAACATCAAATGAAATGTTTAATAAGAGAAAGTCAGTGAGCTGTTGGTAGACAACTTTTTCAAGGACTTTTCCTAAAAATGGCAGATTAGAGATAGGTCTGTAATTATTCAGTACAGTGGGATCAAGACCGCTCTTTTTTAGGAGGGGTTTAATGACTGCAGTTTTTAAGGCCTCTGGAAATATTCCAGATTGAAGAGACATGTTAACTATTTGAGTAATTGATGGCAACACACTGTTCAAGACAGACTTTAGAAATCTAGTGGGTAACACATCAAGGCAGCATGTAGACGAGCTCAGACGGGTGATGGTCTCTTGGACAATTTGGTCAGTGACAGGTACAAAGTGAGTCAGCTTAGAGTGAGTAGGTGGCCGTTCGATAGTTATATGTGTTGTGGAGTTGATGGCTTTTTTAATGCCCTGAACCTTGTCATTAAAAAATACAGCAAACTCATTACATTTAGGTGTACAAACCAGTTCTATTGGTAGCTGGGTTGGAGGGTTAGTTTATCTGTTAACTGTTGTGAACAGGATACGAGAGTTGCTGCTGCAACTTCCAATTATTTCAGAGAAGTACCTTTCCCTTGTTCTGCATAAGATCTGGTTGTAAGCGTACAACTCCGCCTTATATATTTCATAATGAACCTGGAGTTTTGACTTGCGTCACTTTCGCTCGGCTCTGCGGCACTGTTGTTTCTGTGCCCTGACTAGATCATCATTCCTCCAGGGAGCTTTCTGTCTATGTTTTCTCAATTTAACTTTCATAGGGGCAATGGCATCCAGAACATTCAAGATGCTAGAAGTAACAGAATTCAGCATTTCATCAACATTGGCACCAGAGACGTTTTCAGGGTTTATCATTTCTACAAACTGTGCCCTAGTGCTCTCATTTATTTGTCTCCTTTGGACAACTGCAGGGCCAGGCGGTGGTTTGGGAGCAACAGACAGGTCAAAGAATACACAGAAATGATCAGAGAGGGCGACATCAACCACACTGACATTGTAAATAATAACCCCCCTTGTGATGAGCAGGTCCAGAGTGTGCCCTCTGCTGTGGGTGGGGCAACTCACATGCTGAATTAGACCAAAGGTTTCAAGGACAGCATTGAGCTCTTTTGCATTTCTGTCATTGACATTATCAACATGAACATTAAAATCACCTGTAATGACTAGACCATCAAAGTCTGTGCACACAACTGAGAGCATTTCAGTGAAATCATCAATAAAACTTTGGCTGTGCTAAGGAGGTTTGTACATGACTATGCAGAGTAAGGGAGGAGTTTGTTTTAGTTCAATCTTAAAGGACACATACTCAAATGATGAAAACACACCAAATGATAGTCTGCGGGTTGCAATATTATCTCTAAACAGTGCAGAAACGCCTCCACCCTTTTTATTTTCTCGTATTTCCGATTCATGTTTGTAGTTGGGGGGAGTTGATTCGACTAGAACTATGTTTCCTGTGTTTTTGTCAAGCCATGTTTCAGTTAAAAACATAAAATCAAGATTAAAAGAAGAGATAAGATTATTGATTAAAAATGATTTGTTGCATAAAGATCTGACATTGAGTGCAGCAAGTTTGAGCTTAGTTTCCTTGGGACTGGTCAAAACCTTCTTGCAAGGGATGTGAACTAGATTTCTTTGACTGGACAATCTAACTGCCCTTTTTTGCATTCTACGTGGTGCAACTACAGGTATAGCACCAGAAGGAAGCTGATCATCACAGGGCCCCAGTTTGACATAACCTTTCCTAGGACACTGGGGGCCCGTTTCATCCTAGCTCCGGGGAATAGCACCTCTAGAGGCGCGCAGGAGAGGTTGAGTTGAGGGTAGTTTGGGTGATGGACTGGGAAGAGCGGGAGCTGGACGGGATTTGGGTGAACGACGGAGGGGGCGTGTTGGAGGGGGTTTGGATGAAGGCCGTGTTGGAGGGACTTTGGGTGAAGGATAAGGAGGGGGCGCTGGAGGGGTAGGAGAGCTCCTGTGCGGTGTGAGGCTCACAGGTGTTAGGGGAGCCATCTTAATTCCTGACTTAATGAGGCTATCAAAATGGCTAGGTAGGGCCATGGGTGAAAGTGGGGGGGACGAAAAGGAAAGTGATTCTTCACTGGGAGTAGATGTAGCAGGGGGCGCCCACAGCTGGTCAGATGGTGGAATTTCTGGGGCCAAATCTGTTGGTTGTTGTTGTGGTTCTGCAGCTGGGTCCTTAGCTGGCGGTAGTTGTTGTGGTGCTGGTGCAGGTGAGTCCTTAGATGGAGGTGGTTGCTGTAATGCTGGTGGAGCTGAGTCCTTAGATGGAGGTGATTGTGGTGCTGGTGCTGCCGGATCCAAGTCTTTGACCGGTGGTGGTGGAGGTAGTTGTTGTTGCCGTTGTGCTGTGGTTCCTGGGACACTGGCTCGGTCCTTCCTTACTGCCTTTTTAGGGCCTTGGCCTCTATGCCCCAGAGCGTGGAGGAGGTTCTTCACTAACTCTCTTGCTCCACCTCTGTTCAGGTGTTTGCCTCTTCCCATGAATAGGTCCTTTCGCTTCCAGAATGTATTGAAGTTCTCAATGTAATGCAATCCTCTGTAAGCACACTCTCTGGAGAGCCAATTCTTCAGCTGAAACAGACGGCTGAACTTTAGTGACACCCCATCGATGTTAGGAAGAGGTACGCTGATGAATGCTTCAACCTCTACTTTGTCAATCTCTTCAAATAACTTCATGAAGTCCTTTTTCAAACGTTCGGACTGTTCTTTTCTGATATTGACAGCACCTACATGGATGATTATTCGTTTAACTCCTTGGTACAAGACTTTAGATAAGAGTCCTGTAATCACTGGAACAGTAGAACTTGGGCAACATAAAGTTTGCATTCTTCTGTGGCTGACTCCACTGATAGCGCCATCTCCAAGCAGCAGCGTATCTCTGACCTTGACGTTTGGCACAGATTTTCTTTCTGCCTATGCTTTGTTGCCAACATTATGACTCCTTCTCTGTGGTCCAATTTCACTGTGTTCTTCAATATCACATTGTGTTAGGGGTAAAAATCTGTTTGTGAGCTTTATTTCAGATGTTCTGTCATCTTTACGCTTTGGCTTAACACAGAGTTCCTCCGCACAAAGTTTTGGAAAGGACACAACATCACTCAGGTCTATGTCACTGTTATTCTTCTCGTTTGTGGTAAGAGCAGGCTTCTTACCACCCGATGTTACTGGAAGGGTCTTGTGAAGTCCATTTTCAGTTTCCAAAGTAAATATCCTTGTTTGTAGCTCTTTTATTTCTTGTTGGTAGATCCAACAGCGTTCACAGGGGGAGTTTGTTTTTCTTCCTCTTCCGGACATGTCGCTGGCTTGTCAAAAATATTGATTTGTATAGGTGGAAGTCACAAAAAAGGATGACCAGTCTGATATTCCAGGATGTGTGGAAGAAGTAAAATGATTAAAAATGATTAATTAAATGATTAAAAAGCAAATAAAGCAGGAAGCAGCAGGAGCAGGGAAAAAAGCGTCTGCACTCTTTTGCAGGGGGAGGTAAGAGGGGCAAACATGGCTGACTATATGAGTCAGCCATGTTTGCCATTTTAGAAAAACGTCTGAGTCCACCCTATTATCAAACTTCAGCTCACCTTCCACCTTTGAGTTTCCAGTCTAGATGACCTTTTTACAATATAAACAATATGTCAGGTGAACCCAGGAGGACGTTCCAGTGAATTTGACTGCAGTAGGAGTGGCCAGCAGTGCCTGGTATGGCCCCTCCCACTTGGGTGAAATCCAGTGTTATTTCTTGATGCTTCTTATCAGAACCCAATCACTTCATTCTAAAAGCCGGTTTTCTTGCTGAGGGGCAAAATGTTTGTCATTAGTCAAGATGTCTCTTTGTTTTACTAAAATGGCCCTCATATAGTCAGCCAGGTTTGCTTCTTTATTAGTCTCCCATTGGTTTTTAAACTGTGGTAACCTGTAAGGTCTTCCAAAAAGGGCCTCATAAGGTGCTAGGCCTTATTGCACTGGTAATGTTAACTTTATGCACAGTTTCACTAAATCTAGGCACTGAGTCCAGTGTCATCAATACATTCCTTCAGCCTATTCTTAATTGTACCATTCATTCTTTCTACTAACCCAGCATTCTGCGGGTGGTAGGCACAGTGATTCTTTAAGTCAATGTCAAGTCAAGCCAAGTCAACTTTATTTATAAAGCGCTTTTAAAACAGCAGGAGCTGACCAAAGGGCTTAACAATGCAGAATAAAACAAAACAACAAACTAAAACAAACAGCATTAAAATCAATAAATCAGATAAAAATAAATAAGACCAATAAAAACATAAACTCACGTTGAGTTAAACGCCAGGGAGAAAAAGTGGGTTTTTAACTTGGATTTAAAATCATTCAACGAATGGGCCTTCCTAATCTGCATAGGGAGTGCATTCCACAAGCTGGGGCCAGCAACGGCAAATGCTTTAGCCCCCCCTGAATTTCCATTCTAACGTGAGGTGCGGTTGGAACAGTAATGTGGCCATGCATAAGTGCCGCGCAGGCGACAAAAAAAGTCAAGTTCGTCTGTAAAAGTAATGCTAAAACTGCATGCGAGACCTTAAGGGTCAGTGGGTGGAATAGTACTATTGTTGCACTTACTGCTACTGCCATTGATGCCGCAATCACTGCTCTAACATAATGCGGCAACACACATGCCACACTATCTAATTTTGAAGAGAAATAAGCTACAGGTTTCATTTTGTCTCCATGTTGTTGGACTAAAATTAAGCTCAATAAATTACTTTTGCAGTCTACCATTTGTACAAAAGGTTTACTATAATCAGGTAACGCTAAGGCTATGCTGGACACCAGAACTTGTTTTATGTTACAAAAGGCCGTGTGTGCTTCCTGTTTCCAGTTTACAGGGGAATTCATTTTTAAAATGTTGTCATACATCCGCTTTTGGAGAGAAACCGTTATTTCAGCATAGTTCGGTACCCAGTTCCTGCAATAATTAATCAGGCCTAAAAATGACATCATTTGCTTTTTCGTTAGAGGTTTTGGTGCTTGCAGAATTGCAGTTTTCTGTTCTTGCATAATTGTGCGTCCTGCTGCGCTTAGGTTATGACCAAGATATTTTTCCTGTTCCCTGCACAGCTGTAATTTATTTTTACTGACTTTGTGGCCTTTATCAGCTAAATGTTTTAACAGTGCCACTGAGTCCTTCAATTAACCCTACATCTGTGGATCCTTTAGACCACAGAGTTTCAGGGAAATCTTTTAACAGATCTTCCTCCTCCTTCTCAGTTAACGCTAATAATCATCTGACCCAGTTCTTTAGTTTTTCTTCCAAATGCACACCCATTTTAACAGAGGTCATCCAAAAGAAAGTCACTTGAGTCAGTCCAGTTGAGGGACTTTCCTGGATGTGGGGTGATAGTGGGGGAATCCGTCATCAGCACTTTCCCCCATCCTAACCATCTCCCAGATTGTGCCACTGCTGATTGTGCCCTTTCAGCATGAAGACGTGCCAAACGTGATTTAAAACTCAACATGTTTTCCCCTCATTTTTGCAACTTCAGCTGCACTGCATACAATTGCGTAAAAGTGATTTTAGTTGCACTAACTCTAACTGAGAAATACACACGGTTTCACCATTTGCTGCTGTCACTGAAACTCGCGTGGCTGCAGGCTTTGCTTCTGGAATTTGTTCTTTGATAGCTGTCCTACATGCACCAGCGTCACACAAAAAAAAAATCATCACATTCCCATTTATCCTTAATTTAATTCCTGGTTTAACGTCTGCATATGGCAATAAATCCTAGAACTTCATCAACACCACATCATCGCATCTGACTCATCATTCTGCTTTTCAGGGAGTCCAGTATTATAAAATGCAAAGCTCCCTGGTCCCTGGCCTCGTCATGCATGTTCCTTCTTTTGCACAGGTCCAACACCCTGAAAAGGGGTAACCATAAGCTCCTCTCTGACATCCTCACTACATCTCAAACCTCTTCTGTTAAGTCCCCTCTGGAACTCTCCTTCTTCGGCTGCCTCCACCATGAAAGAACACTTCCACTCAAACTTTCTATGTCCTACACAACCTGATTCACATCTGCTTTGTAAGAAATCACACCTTCTATATCTTAACATCTTCCATTGTCCATGTCCTATACACTAAAACACACACTAAAATATACACTAAAATAGTCGGGGTTGATCGTCTCCTGCCTTGGGGTTTGCACCCTGGATCATTGGAAATGATTCTGTCATTGCTGATGTGTCTTCAGGTGCAGAGGGGAGAGGAGAAAGTCCCTCTCCCATCGTTTTTGACCACTGTAATTTCTGCCCTGTCTGTGATCTAGTCAACATTCCTTTTTGAGAGGATTCCCCATCATTAGGTGGGGAATCCTTTACTAACTGGGGGTAAAGAGAGCTTTTCACATCTGCTCCGTGTGGAGCAGACGCTCCTCCTTCCTGCAGGCTCGTGCACTCGCCCCCTCCCTCTGCTCTCTCCTGTTCTCTGAAGCCACACTGCCCTTTTCTTCCTCTTTTCCGCCCCTCTCAACCAAAATTCCCTAGACTCAAATCCCGCTTTCTGAATTTTCTCCTGATCTTTTCTTGTCTTTTCTTTTATCGCATCCTGTAATGCAATTATTCTCTGAGTGTTTAACCTTCCATTAAATCCATAGTCTTTTACCCATTTATACAAATACTCGATTTTTGTAGGATCCAGACTTTCCACATACTTCCAATTCTTGCTCTGCAAACTCTCATTTTTCAAAAAACACTTGCTTGTCCAACAGTCCAAAAACACAAGCTGCAAATTCAGCGATTTGCATAACACAACAACAACAAAACACACAGCAAATACAACAATTTGCACAACACAAAAAAAGCAAAATAAACAGCAAATACAGCGATTTGCACACAAAATCAAATTAACATTCACACACTCTTTACTTTACTTATTTATAAACGCCGGCTTTTTAATTATTTGTAATTCTTACATCTGAAAGCTATGGTACTGGGATTTTTTATATCATATTTATTCATACATATATTTATTCTTTTCATTATTTTATTTAACACAGAATTTCACGGACTCCGCCGTCCAACCAAATGGTACGGGATTTCACAGGACCCCGTCGTCCTTGCCTGATAGTGTCTAGAATTCTCAGGGCTTTACTTATTTTTGAAAACACGGAATTTAGCGAACTCCGTCGTCCAACCAAATAGTACGTAGTCATCCGTACTTACGGAATTTCACAGGACTCCGCCGTCTTTTCCGTTGTCTTTCTCCTTTGGTATACCGTCAACCTTTTGGACTCCAGCCAACGGGATGGGCACCAGCTCCAACAAAGGGTTGGCTCACCTAGTCAGCTGTGGCCACAGTCTCCTGGGGCCCACCACGCTCGCTGAAATCCTCAGGTATGTTGGTATCCGGCTCGAAGGGACCAAATTAATGTTGGGTTAAAACAACCTGCAACATCATAACAATTCAAAAAGGAAAGAAAGACCAACAGACAAAGGTACCTTTACGAGGAGAGCAGACAGAGATCTACCCAGTAAACAATCTCTCTCCACTCTGGCGCAAATTCTGCTGCCTCCTCTTTTAATAAGTTGATTTGGGTTGTCCCTAAGTTACACATGCGCTGAGCTCTAAGGAGGGGAAACAGATAAAAACACAGCTGCAGCGCTATCAGAGATCACCCCCTGGCTGTGCTGAAGGCTTTCAGATCCGCGCTGAGAACATCTGCGCTGCCCAGAAGAAACCCGCTAAACCAGGGTTCACCAACCTTTTTGAGACCGAGGGCTATTTCATGGGCACCAAGTGGTATGAAGGGCGCCACTAAAAAAATCTCCTACCCCCCCCCCCCAAAAAAAAAAAAAAAAAAAAACACAATTTGAGGACTTCCTTTTGTGTGCCCTATTTTTATTTGCTCATTTTACACAAAAACATGCATGAATTATCTAGACTCGTATTACAGGGGGGGGGTCAAACTCAGTTGCAAAGGGAGCCTAAATTCAAAACAGACTTTAGGTTGCAGCCGAACAAGATAAATATTTATTGAACAAACTAAAGTTAAACTTTTCAACCTTTAAAACTTTATCTTAATTTTAACTTTTTAAACAAAAATGTGAATAAAAACAGACAGGAATATTAATCCTGACATTAATGGATTACCCAACCACTTCAACCTATTCTCGAAATCTTTACATTACATGAAACATAAGAATGTCCAAAAATTGTGTAATTTATTTGATCTATTTAAACTTTTGTAATAGACCCTTACTTTTGATTATTTTTTAAGTTATATTTGTTTACATATTTGGGTTTTCTTTGTCTACCTTTATCTCAGAATTGATATTGTTGTCATTGACAGACATGCCGTGGTTGTTTGTTGAATATTTGCTTCAATAAAAAAAAAAAAAAGATTTTTTTTGGGTGCATTCCCTGCGGGCGCCACAAGGGGTGCTCGCGGGCGCCAGGGTTGGTGACCCCTGCGCTAAACTAACTTCAATGAATGGAAAACCGGATCATCAATAATCCACACCTCAGGAAAACAGTCTTTTTTTTCTTCACCTCAGTCCCACTCATGTTTCTGTTGTTGTTTTGTTGTTGTTTTCGTTTTCCCTTCTATCTCTTTTTTTCCTCCCTTTCCTCTGCCCCCCCCCCTTCTCCCCCTTCCTCATATGTAAATCACCTGGAAGCAACTCATCCTCGGTAAGTATTTATTTATGCATGGAACGGGCGTGCGTGCACACAAGCGCACACATGGGCGTGCACATGCGAATCCCGCACACACACGCCGAAATACTGCAAACACCTCACACAGGCTCTCATAGGACGCACGCGACACGCAGCTCACATAGCCAGAAAATGTTCACGCGCACACATGCACAGCGCCTTTCTGTGCAGCGGGTTTGCAATGCGGGCACGCGCGCACGGACTGGCATACACGCATTACTTAGCTTTACACCTTTTCAGTCAGAGCAGTTATGAACAGTCTTAACATCGTTAGCTGGAATGTGCGTGGACTTGGCTCTGGGCCAAAGAGATTGAAAGTGTTAAATCACCTGTGTGGTCTAAAAGCAGATATAGCCTTACTGCAATTAATAAAAATCTTAATTTTACTCATAAGGATAAAGTTACTGATCCAGAAGGCAGATTTGTAATCATTAATATATCCATTCAGAATAAGGACTTTTTTATAGTGAGTGTTTACGGACCTAATGTTGACGACTCTTCCTTCTTTCACAGACTCTTCACCTCACTCTCAGTTCACTCTGACTCCACAATCATTATAGGAGGAGACGTCAACCTTGTTTTGGACCCTGAACTTGACAGACTCAGCAGAGCAGCAAACCAGCGCACATGGCGGTCTGCAAATATTCTAAAGCAGTACATGAATGATCTGGGTCTCTGCGACGTGTGGCGCTCATGTCATCCAAGCACTAAAGGGTTCACCTTTTTCTCTCCAGTTCACCACTCACACTCCCATTTAGACTATTTATTAATCAGTAACTCTCTTTTAAAAAATATTCAAAGTTCCAATATCCATCCAATTATTATCAGTGATCATGCACCAGTCTCTGTAAATATTTCTAGGGAAATATCCACACCCTCAGGTACAACCTGGAGGTTTAATACGTCTCTGTTAAAGAACCAGGAATTTCTTGAATTCTTTAAAAAAGAGTGGGCAACCTTCTTAGACTTCAACAATACTCCAGACATCTCACCATGCCTTCTTTGGGAAACAGGAAAAGCAGTCATGAGAGGGAAAATCATTTCTTATTCAATGCACAAAAAACGCAAAGAGGAAGCAGATTTATTAGAACTAGAAAATAAAATCAAAACCCTGGAGACTGCTTATGCTGCTTCTGCACAGGAACACATTCTGGGAGATCTGAAAAATTTAAAGCTGCAGTTAAATGACATCATTAATAAACTAACACAATTCCAAATACAAAGGCTACGACTGGAAAGATTTGAAAACTCTAATAAATCTGGCAAATTTTTGGCTAATCAGCTTAAAATTAATAGAGAAAAATCATCAATCACCTCTATTATGGACCAAACAGGAAATGTCACTCACGACCCGATCAAAATTAATAACGCATTTGAAAACTTTTATAAAAATTTGTACACACCACAGATCAATCCCTCAGAGCGAAGTATTGACTCATTTCTTAATAATGTAAACCTACCCAGGTTAAATGAGGATCAAATAACAAACTTAGACTCTCCGTTGTCTGAACTTCATGAAGCTCTGTTACTTATGCCTAATGGTAAAGCACCAGGGCCTGACGGCTTTCCTGCTGAGTTTTATAAAGAATTCTGGGAACAACTAGCACCAACATTTTATAAAACCGTCACATCTATCAATGAGACCCAATCAATGCCACCTAACATGAACTCCACGCCAACATAATTCTTCTTCTAAAACCAGAAAAAGATCCCACTAGTCCTTCAAGCTATCGCCCTATTTCTTTAATCAATGCAGATGTAAAAATGATCTGCAAAGCACTAGCACAGAGAATAGAAAAAAGTCACTCCTCACATAATTCACTTTGACCAAACTGGATTCATCAAAGGCAGACAATCGGATGATAATGTCCGTAGACTAGTTAATATAATAGACTTTGCCACCATTGAAAACCAGGAAATGACTATACTATCACTGGATTCTGAAAAAGCCTTTGACAGAGTAAATTGGAAGTTCCTTATTGCTGCCCTCCATAAGTTTGGTTTTGGAGAAGCATTCATCAATTGGATAAAAATATTATATCACAACCCCAATGCATCAGTTAGAACTAATAAACACACTTCCAACAGGTTTTTTCTTGGAAGAGGAACCAGACAGGGTTGCTCACTCTCTCCTTCTCTTTTTGCTATATTCATTGAGCCTTTAGCTGCAGCAATAAGACAGAATGAGAGCATTATAGGAATAAAAACCAAACACAGCCATCATAAAATTAGTCTCTATGCAGATAACATATCACTGTTTTTAAGTAATGTACATTCTGTAAACGAAACAGCAATGATCATTAATGAATTCTCCTCCATATCAGAGTATTCCATTAATTGGAATAAGTCTGTTTTATTACCACTCAACAGGAATATGGAACAAAGACTCACAATTCCAGTTAAAAAGGAAATATCAAGTATCTGGGTATCTACTTTTCCCCCAAACTATCAGAACTGGTGCAGCTAAACCACACCCTATTACTGAAAAGCATACAGGACGATCTAACACGCTGGACCAACCTGCCTCTGGCTGGGCTTGCTCTGGGGGGTGGCGCTTTCTGGTTCCTCTCTCTCTGTGTGGGGTGGGTGGTGCTGGGCCTGGGGTGTCGGCACCTCGGGGGATGGGGTCCCTGGGCTGGGGTGGCCTGGCCCCTATGCTGGGGGGGTGGGGGGAAAGAATGCCAGCTGTCCCCAACCTGCCCCCTTCCTCATATAACCTCATATTAGGGTGGCCGGGGTGGGGTTTGCCTGCGATACGCCTTGAGGGAGCTACTTGGCAGTGAGTACCCTCCATGGTTGCCGTATGGGTGAGCCCCCCTCTTTCGGTTTATTTGCACTTTAGACATGTAGGGCCCTTGGTGAGGGTGCTTGGACATCACTGCCAGCAAGCAGCGGATGTCCTCCTAGCACCCTACCCGCCAATTTTTAACCGCACCTTAGACATCTAGGGCCCCTTGGTAGGGAGGGTGAGGACATCTGTGAGTTGTGGGGAGATGTCCTCGGTGCTACCTGCCAATTTAACTGCACCCCCCTTGTCACACACCCTCCCCCTCAAAATATGCCTCGACATCAAAACACACACACATACACACACCCTCACAAACACACATACACGCACACACATTTTGCAAGGAAGGTCGGACCTTGTTCACAATTTCAAACCAAAGCTTCTGAATCTGCACTTGTAACTTCAACTTAACTTTATGCTCCAAAAGAATAAGGAATCACTTTGAAAACACATCAATACCGTAATGATTGAAATATTATTTTTAAATGTTTTATTCTTTAGTTGCATGTCTTGACAACACAACCACAAAAAAAATGATTAATGGAAATTAAATGTACTGGCCTATGGAGGTCTGGGCATGGAATAATACTCAGAAATCAAAATGGAAAAAACCCACACAAGCTGATTCAGCTTTAATATGATGTCTTTGAAAAATTCAAAATGAGGTTTGGTAGTGGGTGTGGCCTCCCGTACCCATATACGTTCTGCAATGCCTGGTATTGATTCTGATAATTAGTGGATGCTTTACTGAGATCTCCTCCCACACTTGGACCAAAGCATCCGCCAACTCCTGGACAGTCTGTGGTGCAACCTGCCATTGGTGAATGAACAGACCTGATGTCACAGATGTGTTCAGTTGGATTCAGGGGACGGGCTGGCAGTCCGATACATCAATACTTCATCTAGCAGAAACTGCTGACACACTCCAGCCACATGAGGTTTAGCATTGTATTGCATTAGGAGGTTCTCAGGGCCAATCACACCAGGACCAGGGGTCTGAGATTCTGATCTTAGTACCTTAAGGCAGTCAGGCTACCACTGGTGAGCACCTGGAGAGGCTGTGCGACCCTCAATGAAATGCTACCTCAGACTACTGATCACTGCTAAACCAGTCATGTTGGAGGATGTTGTTACCAGCTTAACAGAGAACGTTCTCATGCTTCTCCAGACTCTGTCGCGTCTGTCACATGTGCTCAGAGTGAACACGCTTTCACCTGGCATTTTGTGTCACTGGCGCCCTGCTCTCTTAACAATATTGTGTTCTCTAGTAAATGCCAAACATCTTGCATGGTGTTGGGCTGTAAGCACAACTGCCACCTGTGGACGTCAGACCCTTGTGCCACAGATGCATGAACATTTGTGGTCTGTTGGAGGTTACTTTTGCAGGATTCTGCCAGTGTTCCTCCTGTTTTTCCTTTCTCAAAGAAGGAGGTAGTGGTGCTGATGCAGGGTTGTTGCCGTCCTACAGCCTCCTCCACATCTCCTGATGTACTGGCCTTCTTGCCACAGCTTGTAATGATGTACCATTCTGGATGACTTGCACTACCTGGGCCACTTGTGTAGGTTTAGGACTCTGTCTGTCACCAAAACATCAGCCAGAAGACTTAAGGACGTAGAAGTTGTCTGTGGTCACCGCTTAAAGAACCACTCCTTCATTGGAGGTGTCTTACTGATCGCCTATTATTTCTACCTGTTCTCGATTCCAATTGAACAAAATGTGAAATTGATTTTCAGTCAGAGTTGCTTCCTAATCAGACAGATTGATTGACGTGTGACTGACTTGAAATAACATTGAGTTGTTTAGGTGTTCCTTTTAGTTTTTGAGCAATTTATATTTGACAGTAACAGTTTTTGACAGTTTAGTATTTCCTTAACTTTAAAATACATTTCTTCTCAATGTGTTTTCAGTGACAGAATAAAAGGAGAAGGATGGAGAGGTGAAGAATAAAGAAACAGACCATTAGCTTTTTGAAAAAGTCAAACTAAGGTCTTTCTTTACAAAAAAAGAGGACTAAACTTAGTGTTTGCTGAACATTTTTTATAAAGTACAATTTTACTTATTTTGTCACTTAGTATTGTTGTCTCTACATGGACTAAACCAATTGAGCTATCCAACCATCTTGCCAGAAATACACCAGGTATTTTTCTCTGAGTCACATTGGTTGGATTTTAGCTAAAAATGTCCCAGATCCATTTTAGGTTAGAGAATCGGATCATTCAAAATGAACCGATATGGACTATGAATCATATCAACAACCACTACTTAGGATATGAATCAACTCATTGTTAAAATGAATCATTACAGCCCTACAAATGCTGTATAAAGTCTAAATGATTTATTTCTGTTCGCTAATTCACCTGCCATTGCAGACCTCTAAGCTGGTTGTGGGTCTTCAACCTTTTTTAATCCTCTTGATCAAGACTAAACTTTGGAATGGGTTTACTGTGTTTCAGTGTTTTTCAACCAGTGTGTCGCTGTACACTCATGTCTGTTGCGCCGCATACGGCCTTCCCAGGCTCGGATGGTTAAAGACATCAGAGACCTGATGTGCAAATTGGAAATGAAAAATCCCACAAGAGACTGCATCTACAGAAAGTACTTCACTTCTGCTCTGATCTGCAATCCTCTGAGGTCCCCCTCATGACAAGCAGGTTTTATTACCCAACATGAGTAAATCTAGTCATGGCATAAAATGGCTCTGTGTCTATCCTTACAAGCCAACCCGGTCTCATCCTAAAATGTGTAGTAGCTACATTTGTCCACATGGAAATGCGTGAGAGTTTTACAAAAACGCCCCCTAAACCGGGTTGCACAAGCATGAGATTAAGAGACCAGCCGTTTCTGGTGCAAAAGTCAGTTATGACCGCATCCCTTTGGCACAGACAATTAAGTAAGTATAAAAGTGTAATAAAATGCACAATAAAATACTTAATCATGTCATGTGTCCAATGAGGGATAGTCAGATGTGTTGTGGCAATTGTTCAATTTTATCCAACTGGTCTAAAACTCTTGTTTGCTTTGTCCAAACAAGCCCATATTTCACTCTAATAAACATAAACTTTCAAAAAATACATTTTTGTGTGCGTTTGGATCTCTATTCTAGAGACTTTGAGAAGAATGTGTCAGGTGGTGGTGGTGGTGGGGGGGGGTTGCAGAATGATCCAAATGCAGAGATGAGGAGGCAGAAAGTTCTAAGTCAAAGTTTTTAATGATTGGACAAAAAAAAAAAAAAACACTGCAGAGCAGGCAAGCCAAACTAAAAGACCAGCACTCGAGATACAAACAGGGAATAACAGTGTGTGGACCAGCAACAACAGGAAGGGAAAAACAGGACTTAAATATTCACAGAACAGACAACAGGACAGATTGGGACCAGGAAGTGAAACTAGAACTGACGCAATACAGGAACTCTTCAAAATAAAACAGAAACTCAAAACCCGACAGAACAAAAATAGAAACAAAGGCAAAGAAACCCAAACCGGGACAGAATGAGTGTAAATTTTGTTTCTTTTTATCATTTTCAAATGGTGTGATGTCCTGTGATTTTTATTAAGAACCCCCCCCCCCCCCTCCCAATCTTAGAGCCTTTTCTCTGTGATTTGTTCGTGAAGAACAGATGTGTTGGCTTAATTTTGAGAGCAGACTTTACTTTCTGTTTCAACACATTTTTAACGACTTTTCTTCCAGTTGTGTTGACTAAGCTTTTTTTTTGCTATCACAACAAAGTCTGATTAAAAAAAAAAAAAAAAAAAACTAGTCCAGACTTGTAACCCACAAAAAGAAAAAGAGTGTTCAGAGGAGGAACTTTGCGGTGAGAGGAGTTTGTGGCTTACAGGGAAGAAGGAAGCTCTTCAACATCAAACTAAGATGCAAGGAACTCTGGTTTGTTTTCTGCTTCTCAGTAAGTACATTTTTCCTGTCTCTTGTTGTATTTGATCTTTACCTGAATTTTGAAGATTGTCAGAACTGTCAAAAGTCATAGAACCTTGCAATTTTTGGATCTTATTAGTCAACAGATTAATGTGTCAAACTCTGGGAGGAAATAGCACTGTTACAAAGAATATAAGTTGCATTGGAATTTGTTAGGGTCCTTGGGCAAGACCCTTAATGCTACTGCCTACATCATCATCCTACCACATTAAACAGCTGTGCAGATTGTAAGCAGATATAGAAGCAGGGGAGGGGCATAGGCTGCATTTACACTGCAGGTCTTGATGCCCATACCTGATTTTCTGACCATATCTGATTTTTTTTTGACGACCCGCTTACATCATCTTTTAAAAGTGACCCGTATCCAATTTTTGCATTTACACTTTACAATGCTGAAACTATCAAACATAGACATTCTGAGGACTACGTAGAAGCATTTTCGCCTTCCGCGGACCTCCTTCAGACTTTTGTGTGACTGCGGTTGTCATGGAGGCAACTCAGCGACGAAGGAGGTGTTGCCTTGGTCGCTCCTGGATGAGGCAGGGATGTGGCGCGGGAGAAGAAAAAGGGGGGTTGCTCGGCCTGGCTTATGTGCTCTCTCTGAGTTTTTAATGAGGAAGTGTTTGCAGACGTGCTGTACTAACACTTTGATGCAAGTGCTGAACCTTTCCTGCACGATGACTTCTCTTTTTCCGACCATGGTCAGAAACGCACGCGGATTCTCCTTTGGGGTTCACTTTCTTGTTCGGAACTCTCAGCCTCCAGAGTAGGTTAAGAAAGACTCCAAAACAGTTCTTTTGGGGGAGACACCTTATTTTTATTAAGGCTCTCCGACACTCTCCCGCTCACACCCCCTCTCCTCTCCTTACACACACATACACAGCACGCCCCGTCCCCATCATACAAGCCCCCACTACGCAACACAAGTGTGGCAGCACGAGAAAACGGATCGACAACGCCACCTGGGGCTTCTGAGCCCAAGGAAAAGATTTTAAAATGAGGCAGGTGCAGGTCCTGCTCTAAACCAAGGCAGAGGCTGCGGTTTGTTTTAAAATATAATTTATTAGATTTCAGTTAAAAACAATGTTAAGAAACCTTTTAATAAAACAACAATCCTTGATAAAAGTCAATTAAAATATCCTGGAGGAGGAGCTTACCGAGGTGGTTAAAACAACGTAAAAACAAAGCAAACACCCTTTTTGTGAATCACTGCACACGTGATGGGAAACCACAAGGCACACTGGGACCCACCACTAGACACAGCAGTCCACCACCTCGGCCTCCCACCTCCTGAAGCAAGAATTAAATTGAAAATATCAATAAAAGACAAAAAATTACAAATAAAGATTAAAAAGGTGATTAATGTTAAGGGGTGCTGGTAAGCGGCCCAACCATCGCCGATCAGTTGGTGGGAGCCGTCCACAGTCCAGTGAGATGCCACAGCAGAGAGGGGTCTCTGTGAGCTGGGTGTATCGCTCCAACTGCTTCTGGCGTGGCGGGGGGTGGGACCTGGACAGAAATCACAGTAAAAACCATAAAAGCAAAGCAGCAGTTTTAATTCAATTCAATTCAATTTTATTTGTATAGCCCAAAATCACAACAACAGTCGTCTCGATGGGCTTTGAAGTAAAACATGAACTCAAAAGGATCATGAATACAAAGAGTTCAATAGGAAAATACAAAAATGGACTAACAAACTGACTAAGCTATACTGGCATCCCTGCCCTTAGACCCCCCTTCGCGGTAAGGAAAAACTCCCAAAAAAAACGGATTCCGGAAAAAACGAAGAAACCTCAGGGGTGCCCACATGAAGGAGGGATCCTCCCCCAGGACGGACAGGCGATGTACCAGAACTCTTAGAGAAGAATTAACTTATCTAAATCTATAACTACATATATAAAGTCCAGCAGACGAGCTTCATCCAGTCGTGGTTGTGGGGACAGTCAAAGGCGCGAGTCGAGCTGGAGACAGGAACCACAGCCAGGAGCAGGAGCAAAGACGAGGTACTCGGTCAGGTACAGAGCAGAGACGAGCCAGAGATGAGCCGGAGACAGGAACCACAGCCAGGTGTAGGAGCGGGAGCAAAGGCGAGGTAGACGGTCAGGAACTGGAGCACGGATGAGCCAACTGGAGTCTGGAAGCACTCCCACTCCCCAGGAGGGGAGAGGAAAAGAGGGACAATACATGAATCGCACTGTACCAGACAGAGGCATGGAGAACTAAATGATAAATTATGATCAGGAATGGAGGAGAGGAAGGGTAGAAGTAGAAAAGAAAAGAAGACAGAACCCCAGTGCACCATAGTTACCCCAGCTTCAACTTCTAGCAGCCTTTTAAAAGAAATAGTTAAGTTTAATTTAAACAACTTAACATTAAGTTAAATAATCTCTGAATACTAACTAGTCTGACAATAAGCCTGTCCAAAGAGGAATGTTTTCAGTCTAACTTTAAATGTAGAAACTGAGTCGGCCTCTCTTACATGAGCTGGGAGTTTATTCCATAAGACAGGGGCTTGGTGGCTAAACGCTCTACCTCCAACCGTACTTTTACTAATTCTAGGAACCACAAGCAGTCCTGCATTTTGCGAGCGAAGTGTTCTCATTGGATGGTAAGGGACTATGAGGTCCTTAATATAGGACGGGGCCATTCCATGTAAGGCCTTATAGGTTAACAGGAGGATCTTGAACTTGATTCTGGAATCAACTGGGAGCCAATGGAGCGAAACTAACACAGGAGTGATGTGATCTCTTCTGCTAGTTCCTGCTAACAATCTAGCTGCTGCGTTCTGAACAAGCTGGAGACTTCTTAAGGAACTCTTAGGACACGCTGCTAACAAGGAGTTACAGTAATCCAGCCTCGACGTAACAAATGCATGTGGATTTTAGCTAAAAATGTCCCAGATCCATTTTAGGTTAGAGAATCGGATCATTCAAAATGAACCGATATGGACTATGAATCATATCAACAACCACTTCCAATATGAATCACATCATTGTTAAAATGAATCATTACAGCCCTACAAATGTATATCTAGTGATTTATTTCTGTTAAGCTAATTCAGCTGCCATTGCAGACCTCTATTGGTTGTGGGTCTTCTTTTTTTAATCCTCTTGATCAAGACTAAGCTTTGGAATGGGTTTACTGTGTTTCAGTGTTTTTCAACCAGTGTCGCTGGCCTGCTCATGTCTGTTGCATGTATCTGGCCTTCCCGAACTCGGATGGTTAAAACCCCAAGGTTTCTAACTGTGGAATTGGGGGCTATACTTATGCCATCCAGGGAGACTATCTGAGCAGACAGAGCATCTCTGAGGTTTTTAGGTCCAAGTATAATGACCTCAGTTTTTTCTGGGTTCAAGAGGAGGTAATTAATTGTCATCCAGGTCTTGATGTCACTGATGCAAGCGTTCAGTTTCTCTATCTGGTCATTCTGGTCAGGCTTCATGGATAAATACAACTGCGTATCGTCGGCATAACAATGAAAATTAATGCTGTGTTTCCTGATTATGTTTCCTAGGTGTAGCATATAAAGCGTAAACAGGATCGGTCCCAAGACTGAGCCCTGTGGGACTCCATAGTTGACTCGAGTGCACTGAGAGGAATGGCCATTTACATTAACGAACTGATACCTATCGGACAGATAGGATTTAAACCACTGGAGAGCAGATCCTCTGATCCCTATGTCCTGCTCTAGTCTATGGAGTAAAATACTGTGGTCGATAGTGTCAAAGGCTGCACTGAGGTCCAACAGGACAAGAATAGAAAGTAGACCCTTTTCTGAGGCCAATAACAAGTCATTAGAGACTCTAACTAGTGCAGTTTCCGTACTGTGGTGGGGTCTAAACCCCGACTGAAAGTCTTCAAAGAGGCAGTTGTCCTGTAGGTGGCAGTAAAGCTGCTTAACTACAACTCTTTCTAGGATTTTAGAAATAAAGGGCAGGTTTGATATCGGTCTATAGTTGGCCAACACGCTAGGATCCAAACTGGGCTTTTTCAGAAGAGGTTTAACAACTGCATATTTAAAAGACTGTGGCACGTAACCCGTTTCCAGAGAGGCATTTATCATTGTTAATATGGGATCATTGATTAGGGGAAAAGTTTCTTTAAAAAGTCTAGTGGGAATTGGGTCTAACAGACACGTTGAGGATTTGGAGAACGTAATAATTGATGTTATTTCTGCTTGATCCACAGCAGTAAAGCAGTCCAATGTTACAGAAGTTTCTATGGATGCCTCCATTTCTACCACTTCAGCCTGTTCTGGGCTGAATGTAGGAATAACTTGATTTAACTTATGTCTAATATTTGAGATTTTACTATCGAACAATGTAAGAAAATCATCAGAGCTGAGAGAAACAGGAACATGTGGTTCTACTGAGCTCTGACTGCGAGTTAATTTAGCAATAGTGCTAAAAAGAAATCTTGGATTGTTTCCATTCTCTGATATTAAGGTTGAATAGTACTGGCTCCTAGCTCTACGCAGAGCTTTTTTATAATTTAATAGGCTATGTTTCCAGATATCCAGAGACTGCTCTGAACCGGAGCGGCGCCATTCTCTTTCCAACTTACGGGTTTCTTGTTTAAGAGAACGAGTTTCAGCGTTAAACCACGGTGCTACTCGGTTTTGTCTGACGAACTTAGGTTTCAAGGGGGCAACAACATCGAGTGTACTCCTGAGGGCTTGTAAGGCATCATTAACAAAGTGGTCATTTATACTAGGACTGATACTATGGGAGCTGGACTCAGAGTAGTTTCTCAGAATATCACTAAGTACTGGCTGAACTGTGTGTTTCAACTCAGACACAGAACGGTCAGTTAAGGTTCTTCTAAGCTGTTTCTTATTCAGTGGGGCAGAAGGATGTTCCAGTGTGAACTGGAAGGTAATCATAAAGTGATCAGAAATGATGGGGTTAAGAGGAAGGACACTCAGCTGGCTGATCTCTATCCCATGGGTTAGAACAAGATCCAGGGTGTGCTTATGACAGTGAGTGGGTTCATTCACACTTTGGGTGAAACCAACATCATCTAATAAAGCTGCAAAAGCCTTTCCTAGGCAGTCACTGGGGTCATCAACATGAATATTAAAATCCCCTAATATTAAAATTTGATCAGAATCTAAGACAATAGTCGATAGGAAGTCAGAAAACTCAGTTAAAAATTCTGAATATGGGCCGGGGGGGCGATAAATAATTATGAGTAAAACAGGTTTTCCAGTTTTCCTGTTAGGGTGACTTAAAGACAATATGATGCTTTCAAAGGAGTTATAAGCATGTTTAACTTTAACTTTAGGGCTGAGAAGTAAGCTAGACTGTGATATTACTGCCAAACCACCTCCTTTCCCTGAAATCCTGGATTTCTGATAGTTAGCATAAGTGGGGGGGGGGGGGTTGCTTCATTCAATCTAACATAGTCATCCTGTTGGAGCCAGGTTTCTGTTAAGGCTAAAAGACTAAGGCTGTTATCAATGATTAACTCATTGACTAAGAGGGACTTGGAGGAAATGGATCGAATGTTTAATAAACCACATTTAATTACATCATAATTCTTCTTGTGAGAACTGCTGTCTGTCACTTTAAGGTTTCTATGACGCGCTCCTTTCATTTGTCTTTCAGCACATAAGCTAACGCTCGAACCTGCTTGACTTTCCCTGCATGGGTTTTGCACCGGCACTAACCCTAAGGGAGGCTCAGAGGAGCGTTTTACACTGCTGCTCTGCGCCCGGGTCTCGTCTCTGGATTGTCAGGTTAACAGACTAAGGCTAGCAGAAATGTTTCTAGAAAGAAGAGCGGCACAGTCCCGGGTGGGATGGACGCCGTCTCTCCGCATGAGACCGGGCTTCCCCCAAAACGCACTCCAGTTATCCACAAAACCAACGCCGTTTTTAATCCCCTATTTGCGGGGAGAGAAGGGTGTGCAGCTTAAAACACGTTCCGGTCACTGAGAGGAGGGCAGATCTGGGGAACAGAGTCACATCACGCTTGCAGACTACAGCAGCCATGCCGCAGATGCGCCAAAGCCTGGCCTATTTCTCATGTACAGGGAGCTGCCTGCCAATCCCCGTTCCACTTCCCAATGCCTTGTTGTATAGCACAGCACAAGTTCATGTCCGAACGGAGACAAGGAGGGCTTTTAAAGCACCGCCACGAAATTAACACAAGCGTGTTGACTGCCGCCTTATAATTAGTGGGCGTGTCCTTCTTGCCACACAAGCAAAGAAATAAACTGCTTCTAGCCTGTTCCATAGCAACAGTGTCCAGCTTGATTTGTTACCTTTGCGTCCCGACCGGGACCTGACCGGAAATAACAGCGGTTTCCGACTACGGTCTGAAGCTTGAGGCTGAAAGGTAACACGCTGACAGCAAAATCAGTGCACAAAAGCACCTTAATAAGTCATGTGATCTCAGTTGGTGGTGTCCTGAGTTGATGTCACTGACGCACGACTCGCATTTACTAGGGAATATCCGATTTGGCTGCTTACATGGCACATGCAAATGCATGTATCCGATTTGTTTCCGATTTATTTCCACATAAGAATGAGGCCTCAATCCGATCTGAGGAAAATTAAATCCATGCGTTTTTTTCCTGCTTACACATTCACCGACATATCCGATCTGTGCCACATGAGAGGAAACAATTGGAATGGCCAGTCGGGCCACCTTACCAACCGAGCTACCCAGCCGGTTGGGAAGCTACCATGCAGGAAACCAGGGTTTGATTCCCGGAGGGGAATGAGCATTGGTACTGGGGGCAATTAACATATCAATGGCGAAAAATTAACATCACCCAGTGAGGGTCCTTAGGCAAGACCCTTAACGCTACCGCCTCCAGAGCGCGGTTTCGGCTGCAGCTCACCACTCCCCAAGGGGATGGGTCAAATGTGGAGAAAGAATTTCCCTTCATGGGATAAATACAGTGTAAAAAAAAAAAGAATAATTTTAATGGGATTGGCCATCAAAGATGCTGCTTTTTAGTAACACATAATTTATGCCATCTTGTGCTGTCCCAAAATAGGAAGGTCTTCTTGCGTAAAAAACACACGTCCCAAAATGTCTGCTTGATTTGCAATTACCATCCTGTCAGTCTATATCTGGAAGTCCCACAGAATCTCTGCTCTCTCATTCTTTATCACTTTCGGAGGAGTTTCCCATTTTGACGTTGGGGTTTCCAGTATGTATTCTGCACACATGTTCCTGTATGTGCCAGGATGAGCGCTTCAGTGCTGTCCTGTAGGCCAGCCTTTTCTAGCCATTAGTAGGACTTCTTGATATCAGCCACCTCAGTTGTGGTCCGTGGTACATCCCATGTAAGGGTTTGTCCTCCCATGAGGATCTGTCCTCCAGCACTGCATCCTCTGCTCTCCATTGCTTGAGACATTCACTGAGCACACTGTCAGTTGGTGCCTTGAGCTTGATGTACTCATGCATCTTGGATGTTTCATCCTGGATAGTGGCTTTTACGCTCACTAGTCCTCGGCCTCCTTCCTTACGGCTATAGCATACAGTCTCAGGGTGCTGGATTTGGGATGGAACCCTCCATGCATGGTGAGAAGCTTTAATGTCTTAACATCCATTATCTTTATCTCTTGGCCAGATAATTTGTGATTGACAGATCCAAGATGGCGGGTGACACGTATCGCGCTGCGTCTGCTCCCAATTTCAAACGGTCTAGAAATAAATCTGAAGTCTACAAGACTTTTGATGGGAAAACAGTTGTGGAGGATGAATTGCTCAACTTCTTGGCCATAAAAATCAGGACGATGACTCAAGAGGAAATTTTCACGCTGGCTGTAAACTTCTTTGACTCTGAATGGATCGAGGCCTCAAAGAAACTCTTGTTTGAATTTTGTCCAACCACTCAGCTGTGTGTCGCATAAAGGCTCGCAGAAAGACACCAATAATATTAGAAGATGCCTCAAGGTACTGAATGAATGTGGGGACAACATGCCCAGATTTGTGTCACACAATCTGGATGATTTACTTCCAGTGTCTTTCTTGGTAAACTGGAGAGAATGCAGGCCGAGGTTGGCGCGATGAGGCAAGCCATGCAGCTGCAAGCTGACGTCAGTGACAGTCTTCGCGCTGTGACAGCTGACGTGGATCGTCGGGTGAACGCACTGGAATGCCGCACCTTTGGAGTACCCGTGGCCTTGACAGCTTGGAGTGGTGGAGATACGGGGAGAGGGCCTGCTTCCGTCATCAGGCCTCACTTTGGAGCAGCAGGAGGAGAACTTCCGAGCACGGCAGCCGTGAGCACCACAGTGGAAGCTTACAGCGCTGGAATGATTGTGCCTACTCTGGATGCCGAGCTGGAGCTAATAGCGGCAAGTCCAAGAGGTGCTGCCTTACCCTTATCCAAAGTGGTCGCAAGTTGTTAAGAAGAAATGGCGACCTCAAAATCTGACTGCGCTGTCAACCTCAAAACGGAGTAAGAAAGTGAACAACGCGACTGTCATCGGCACCGGAGCCCCCGGTAACATCAAAACTGTCCGGACAAAGCTGGTGAGTGTTTTCGCCACAAGGTTTGACCCGGCTCTGGACCCTGATGTACTGGATTTGTATCTTAAGGACAAGCTAGGTCGTGAGGTGACCTGTCTACAGGTTGGTGCTGCAAACTCTTTATTCAGGTCTTTTAAAGTGTCTGCTGAGTGTAATGAAGTGAGCGAAATGTACACCCCGCAGCTTTGGCCTGAGGGATCCTTCGTTAGGCGGTATTATGAGCCGCGAAAGACCGCTGTAGTTGGACTGAGCACTTCGCTTAATGCGGTGGGCAATGTTGCTGTCCAAGGTCCTTAACACGCTATGGCAATACGTGTTGCTTCATACAACTGCCGTGGCCTGCGCTTTGGACAGAGCGCAGCGGAAAAAGCTCGCCGCAGAGTTGTAGACAAACTACTGGAAACTTGTGACATTTTGTGTCTTCAAGAGACATTTATTTCTAAACAGGACCTGGAAAAATTGAACACCCTGAACTCTGACTTCTATGGTGCTGGGGAGTCTACCACTGACCTCAACACATCTATAGTTAGGGAGAGGATACCAGGGGGTGTGGCTATTCTGTGGAGGAAACAGCTTGACGCACTGATTAAAGTGATCAGACTTTGTGAGGACTGGTGTATATCAATACACCTCACTCACAACAACAAAGAACTCATCCTTATGAATATATACACACCATATGAATGTGCTCAGAATGAGGATGACTTTTTAAGTAAGCTTGGTTTTATTGATTCATTTATACAAGACAGTCCCACTACTAGTATATATGTTGTTGGGGATATGAATGCTGATGTTACAGACTGTAGGTCTATTTTTGCCAACTATTTGAGTGAGTTTTGTTTTAATAATAATCTCACCTTTTCAAGTAAGATGCTTTTACCTCCTGATAGTTTTACTTATATAAGTAAGGCCTGGCACACCACGTCATGGTTGGATCACTGTTTTAGCACTGTTGATGCACATAACACATTGAGTATGATCAGCATTTTATATGGGAAAAGTATGTCTGACCATATTCCTTTTACATTGTCAATCAATTGTGAGCACTTACCTGCTCTAACAGGAAACAGAACTGTAAAAGTAAGTAAATTAGATTGGGCATCTGCTGAGCTATTATGCCCAAACAGATAAATCTTTAAGCAGCATACATCTTCCTAAAGATGCTAACTGGTGTAAAAAGGCTAACTGTAGTGATGTTACACACAGCAAGGAGCTCTGTGTCATGTACAATGACATAATTCACTCCTTGTTTGAGGCCAGTAAGCCTCTCTACATTCCTAAGCAGAGGGCAAGAAAAATAAAACCAGGATGGAATGATTACGTTGCTGAATATCATGCTGCAGCCAGAGATGCTTTTTACTCATGGGTAGAAGCTGGAAAACCTAGACAAGGGCCAGTTTTTCAACACAAAAAGATGACAAATGCGCATTATAAATATGCTCTACGCTTTATATGCAAGAATGAGCAGAATATAGGGGTAGACTCAATGACCAAATAGCTCTTAAAAAACAACTTATCTGAATTCTGGAAAGAGGTAAAAACTTTAAACATTAGTAAGACGTCTCTACCAGGCATGGTTGAAGGCGTCTCAGGTGCAGATAATATAGCAGAGCTCTGGAGACAGCATTACTACACCTTATTCAATTGCGTTAAAGGTGAAGCATTTGAAATGGGAGAAGGAGGGAGTCATTTTAACATTGGAGTAACCTCCCACCAAGTGTTCGAAGCCATAAAGGTGCTCAAGGACAACAAATCATGTGGCTTAGATCACATCACCAGTGAGCATCTTAAATATGCCAGCCCGAGGATTTTCCCGCTTCTTGCCATTTGTTTTATGGGATTTCTGACTCATGGGGTATTACCTGACTCAATGATGTCTGTACTGTTGGTGCCTGTAATTAAAAACAAGACAGGCAAGCTTGACTCCATAGACAACTATAGACCAATAGCCTTAGCCAGTGTCCTCTCCAAGGTCTTAGAAATAATTTTATATCTTACGATTGATGATTTTATCTCATCTGCTGATAATCAGTTTGGTTTTAAACCTCAACATGGGGCAGACATTTGCGTTTTTGCGTTGAAAGAAATAGTTAATAAGTACAGACAAGGAAATTCATCTGTACTTATGTGTTTTAGTGACGCATCTAAAGCCTTCGACAGGGTTAATCACACCAAACTTTTTATCAAAATGAAAAATCGGGGAGTTCCATGGTATATTCTAAAACTACTTGCCTTCTGGTATGCCCATCAGAAAATGGTTGTTAGGTGGGGATCAGGCGTGTCTTCCACGTTTGGTATGGCCAACGGGGTAAAACAAGGAGGTACTCTATCCCCACTCCTTTTTAACTTGTACACTGATAACCTGTCAAAGGACTTTAATACATGTAATACCGGTTGCATGGTTGGTGGTTTTAAGGTAAATCATCTAATGTATGCAGATGATTTAGTTGTCTTCAGCCCCAGCAGCTCCGGATTACAACAACCTTTAAATGTCTGTTCAGAATTTGGTTTTAAGAATGATATTTTATATAACTCCAGCAAAATTGCTGTCATGATTTGTCGAACAAAAGATGACATTGCATTGAATTTTCCTGCTTTTAAACTGTCTGATTATGAGCTGTCTGTCTGTCACAAAGTCAAATATCTTGGTCATATCATCAACGATAAGCTTACAGATGATGATGATATCCACAGACAACGGTGTATCTTATATGCTCAGGCAAACACGCTTGCACGCACGTTTTATTCATGCTCAGAAAATCTTAAAATTCTTTTATTCAAAACTTACTGCACACCTTTGTATACTGCCCACCTGTGGACAAATTATAGGGCATCCAGCATGAGGAAGCTACAGGTTGCCTATAATGATGCCCTAAGGATTTTATTAAAACAGCCAGGTGGTGCAGTGCAAGCAGTTTGTTTGTTGGTGCTAGAGTTAATACCCTCCAAGCGTTATTAAGACATTTTATTTATGGTTTAATTTGTCGTCTTAATGCTTCAAATAATGATATCATTTTAACTCTCACCAATGTAAAGCACAGCACTTTAGTGGGCGGCCATGGTGCAGCGGTAGGGCGGTTGACCCATGATCGTAAGGTTGCAGGTTCGATTCCCGCCTTGCACGCCCATGAGTCGAAGTGTCCTTGGGCAAGACACTGAACCCCACCTTGCCTCTGGTGGTAGGCGGGCGCCTGTGTTTGGCAGCGGAGCGACCACCAGTGTGTGAATGTGTGTGTGAATGGGTGAATGGGTCTGTGACTGTAAAGCACTTTGTCCTAGTAGGAAGAAAGGCGCTATATAAGTATACACCATTTACCATTTACTTTAGATACCAATCACCTATTTGGAGGTTTTGGTACGGTCGTCTTTTTTAAACTTTTAATTTTTTTCATTTATTTATTTAAGTCAGCAGTTTTAGTCTTTTTATTAAGTTCATGATAGCTGTTTTTATTTTTATTATTTTTTATTGTTCTTATACTTTTATCTAATTGTCTTTATATTCCTATGTCATTGATTTTGATACTTTTATGACATTGTTTTTTATCTAATACTTTTTATGTCACTTTTCTTATACCTGTTTGAGTGTTCTGTTTTTTTCATTAAGTCTTTTATATGTTTTGTGTACTTTTGTGGCAAATGGACCTTGAGTCTGTAATATCTATCTATCTTATTATTCCTGCAGGGTAACTGGCAGTGCGTAACTGTTTATTGCCCGGGTCCTACTTTTGCCATTGGGCTGGCTTCTCAGAGTTTGCCTTACTGTTGGAGGTCTTTAACTGTTGAAGCTTTCCTTGTTGCCTGCTCCAAGTTACCATTTGCCTGTAGAATTCCAAGGTACTTGTTACTGACCTCAATGTCTGCTGTTGTTCCTTCTGGGAGTGAGACCCCTCCTGTGTGGACTACATTGCCTACCTTGTTTGTCACCATTCGGCTGCATTTCTCGAGCCCGAATGACATCCCAATATCAGTAATGTAGATCCAGGTGGTGTGGATCATGGAGTCGATGTCACGCTCGCTCTTAGCATACAGCTTGATGTCATCCATATAGAGGAGGTGACTGATTTTGGCCCCATTTCTGAGTTGGTATCCATAGCCAGTCTTGTCGATTATTTGGCTGAGAGGGTTCAGACCCATGCAGAACAGTAGTGGGGACACATCATCACCTTGGTACATGCCACATTTTATGGTCACTTATGCAAGTGGCTTGCTTTTGTCTTCAAGAGTGATTTTCCACAGCGTCATTGAGTTTCCTGTGATGGTTCTTAGAGTCCTGTTGATGTTGTACAGTTATATAGTGTTTATTGATAAATGTTCCTGGTTTAGGGGGCATTTTTGGAATCTCCACAAGATGTCTAGCTCTGATTAGACAAAAAGTGGGAAGGTTCTCTCTGGGTATTTAGCTCTATTGATGTCTAAACTGATCTCTTTTAAACTAGTGGTTATTGGTGGAACTGCAGCATTTGGTCATTCTGGATTTGATTTAAATTAAAGACTGAAGGGTGGAGGCTTGGAAAGGAAGAGAGAAAGTTCACTGTGGTGTTAAATTTATCTAATGGCAAAAGGTAACACTTTAAGAAAAACAAACAAAAAAAAAAAACAAAGCAAAGAGGAAGACACTGTGTTACCAAAACAAAAAAATAGCTATAAAATGGTATAATTATTGTTATGAAAACATCTGTCATGGTGCCTCTGTCAGCTCACCCCCGCCCCCCTCACAGCTCCTGCTGATTGGAACCAGCTGCCCATCATCACCTCATCACCCTGCCAGACCTTTATAAGGGAGCGGCTCACCAGAATTCAACGCCACTTCGTTATACTCACTCCGGTGCTTAAGTCTGGCCTTTTAGTCAAGTTTATGATTCCTGTTTGCATCCTACTCATCACGCCTTGTACTCACCTTCAGGTTCGTTCCCACGGGTCTTGCTGGTTTCTCCTCATCCAGAGCTCCACATCTCATCCCAAGCTGGTTCCACCGTCCTCGGCGTCCACGACTCGCCTAAAGTTGGTTCCACTGTCCTCAGCGCCCACGCCTTGCTCCCTCTGGCTCCACGCCCCGACGCGTCCTCGCGTCTTCCCCCTCAAGCTCTGCTGTCCTCAGCGGCTCACGCAAGACTCATCATCTTCAACCTCCAAAACCACAGTGACATTCCACAGAGGATCTTCTTCCAAGCTCTCCATATTTCTCTGTAACTCCCTGGGTAAAAATAAATCCTTTTACAAGTATTCCTGACTCCGAGTACATCCGGGTTTCAGCATCTGGGTCTGCCACGTCTCTGACGTCATGACAGTACGAACTGGCCAAAACCCAGACCCAGCTGACCCGGGAGGACTCCGCTTCATCGTGATGCAGCAAGGGCTAGCGCTCGGATGGGAAGCCGAATCCCACAATCAGATGGCTTCTGCCCACCAAGATTTATTCCGCCGTTTGGACGGCATTTCTCAAGCCTTAGTTGAGCTAACTGTTCAACAATCGGCCACGGCAACATCTTGCTCCTCATCTCCCCCTGCTGGGGGTTCTAGTAAATCCACCGCCACCTGGACTCAGGAAAACTTCCATCTACCGCCCAAACCATTTCAAGGTGACGTTGAATCATGCAGAGGTTTTCTCTTACAATGCCAATTAATCTTTCAGCAGGCCCCGCGGTATTACCACGCTGACCACTGCAAGATTTCCCTCGTTGTAAACTCCCTCCGAGGTAAAGCTCTTCAATGGGCCCAAGCTTATTTATCTGCTAACCCCATTTTTCAAGCACCTTTTGAACATTTCATCGGGGAGTTTCGTCTGGTCTTCGACCAACCCCGCAAAACTGAGGAGGCTACTCGCCGCCTTTTGGGACTAAGACAACGCAGCCGTTCTTTAAGTGAACATTTAATTGATTTTCGCATCGTAGCGGTGGAGGCTGGCTGGCCAGACGTCACCCTCAAAGGCGTATTCTATCTGTCTTTTAATGAAAATATCAAAGACCACTAATGTTCACAGCCTGAAGCAAAGACATTCGAAGAGCTCGTCACCGCCGCCCTTCGGTCGGACATACGGCTCCGGGAACGACAGATGGAGCGCTCACGTCAGAAAAAGAGAACCACCATTAACCATGTTCCTCATATCATCAGGTCAGAACCACCTCCTCCTAGCTCCCGTGAAAACATCAATCGAACCTCTGAGGAACCGATGCAGATCGGCCACTCTAAACTCACCCCAGAGGAACGTCGTCGACGTAAGGAGGAAGGTACCTGTTTTTATTGTGGTCAATCTGGCCATCACGTTCATCAGTGCTCATTACGATTAAACTCAAGAACCCCCCGCTAGAAGACAGGCCGCGAGAGCGTCCTCCATCTGTTGCTTTGGAAAATAATTTCCTCTACGTTCCTGTCAAGCTATGCCACCAGTCCAAAACTCATGAATGTCAGGCTCTCATTGATTCTGGAGCAGAACAAAGTTTTATTGACTGTCATTTTGTTTCCAAGCTCAGCCTCCCCGTCGAACCTCTGGATCATCCGGTCATAGTGGCGGGGTTAGGCAGACAATTGCTCTAGCAATTTTACATCATCCAAAGTCTCCAGTCTCCTGTTTTTTCAGGGTTCCCTTGGTTACGTAATCACAATCCACAGTTCGACTGGGCTAACTACACATCACCAAATGGAGCACCCACTGTATGGTTAATTGTCTCCGCTCCGCCATTCCCTCGGTGCCCCCCAGCCCAGATACGGTTCTGGAAGAAATCGATCTCACCAAGGTACCCTCCTGTTATCATGACCTCAAGTCAGTGTTCAGTAGAATTAAGGGGGTTGCTTTACCCCCTCATAGGCCCCATGACTGCTCCATCGAGCTTTTAAGCGGAGCCACGCTCCCTAAGGGCCGTCTTTTCAAACCATCCAGCCCTGAAAAACTCGCGATGGAGAAATATATTCACAAATCCCTTTCTTCAGGTCACATCCGCCCTTCCTCATCTCCTGTTGGCGCTGGCTTTTTCTTTGTACAGAAGAAAGACAAAATCCTGCGTCCCTGCATAGACTACTGGGAACTTAACCAGATCACTGTTAAAAATAAATACTCTCTACCCCTTATCAGCACCGCCTTAGATTCTGTTCAGGAAGCGCGAGTGTTTTCCAAGTTAGATCTCCAGAACGCATACCATCTTGTTCGCATGCGCAAGGGGATGAATGAAAAACTGCCTTTAACAACCTTCTAGGGCACTTTGAATATGTAGTGATGCCCTTTGGGCTCACAAACGCCCCTGCAGTATTTCAGCACTTTGTTAATGATGTTCTCCGGGATTTTCTCAATAGATTTGTGTTGGTTTATCTTGACGACATACTCATCTATTCACCCAATGTGGAGCAACACACTTCCCATATACGTCAGGTACTAGAACATCTAGAGAATCAGCTTTTCGTTAAAGCTGAGAAATGCGAATTTCACGTGTCTACGGTGTCTTTCCTAGGGTTCATAATTGAAGCAGGAAACATTCGTCCAGATCCTGCCAAGGTTTCTGCAGTTTCGGACTAGGAACCACCTGAGTCTCGGAAACAATTACAACACTTCCTTGGTTTTGCTAATTTCTAACGCAGATTCATCTGTAACTACAGTTCTCTCGCCGCACCTCTCACCCGACTCACTTCCATCAATAAGCCCTTTGTTTGGAACTCAGAGGCCCAAGCCGCATTCGATAACCTCAAGAAGATGTTTGTTTCCGCTCTGATCCTTGTACAACCCAATCCTCAACGACAGTTCATTGTCGAGGTTGACGCCTCAGACACCGGGGTTGGGGCTGTCCTGTCCCAACGAGAGGAATCTACCGGTAAACTTAAGCCATGCGTGTTCTTCTCACGTAAACGTTCCCCGGCAGCTCAAAATTATGACGTGGGTAACCGCGAACTTCTAACGATTAAACTTGCGCTAGAGGAATGGCGTCACTGGCTGGAGGGTGCAGAACAACCCTTTATAGTATGGATTGACCATAAGAATCTTGCTTATTTACGTACAGCCAAATGCCTTAACTCTCGTCAGTTCCGCTGGTGCCTCTTTTTCGACCGGTTCACTTTCACCATCACCTATAGGCCGGGTAGAAGGTACGTTAAACCCGATGCCCTATGTGGGATGCCCTAGTCTTATGTGGGATATAGAGACACGAGTCCTGCAGGCGCAACACGAGGAACCGGGTCATCCTCTTCCTCCCACTGACCTGTTATACGTTCCCACCTCTCTTCATTCGGACGTTCTGGTTTGGGGTCACTCATCCTCCATTGCCTGCCACGGAGGTTTTTCTGGCCCACTTTGGAGCAGTTCTTTGCGGCTTGTACCATCTGTGCCAGGTCTAAATCCTCCAACGCGCCCCCGGCCGGACTGTTACATCTTCTACTCATCGCCGAACGCCCTTGGTCCCACCTAGCCCTCCCACCTAGCCCTAGACTTAGTCACTGGGTTACCCCCGTCTTTGGGAAACACAGTTATTCTTACTTTTATTGATAGCTTCTCCGAGGCGGCGCAGTTCATTCCCTTGCCTAAGCTCCCCTCAGCCACGGAAATGGCCGACGTCCTAGTTCACCAAGTTTTTATACACCAAGGGATTCCCAAGGACATCGTATCCGACCGGGGTCCACGATTCGTGTCCCAGGTCTGGAAGGCATACTGCTCTGCCCTGGGCACCACGGTCAGCCTAACTTCGGGTTATCACCCACAATCTAATTGGCAAGCAGAGCAAGCAAATCAAGAGCTAGAAGCCGCTCTCCGCTGTCTTGCCGCTCAAAATCCGACCAATTGGTCTGCGTTCCTTGTGTGGATAGATTACTCGTACAATAACCATCCCTCCTCCGCCACGGGCCTGTCCCCATTCGAAGCTTCACTAGGCTACTCACCTCCTCTGTTCCCCTCCCACAAGCTAGATCTTGCAGTACCCTCCATTCAATACCATCTGCAACACATCCAACGTGTTTGTCGCCAGGCCAAGTCTGCTCTCAGATGCACCTGGGAAAATAACTGTCGTTTGGCTAACCATCGCAGGATGACGGGCCCTGATTATCAACCGGGCCAAAAAGTCTGGTTGTCATCTCGGAACATTCCACTTCAAGCTACTTCACGCAAACTGGCACCTCGTTATATTTGCAAATACGTCATCGAGAAGATGATCAACCCTTCCTGCGTCAGACTGGGGCTCCCGGCGGCTCTCAAGGTACACCCATCTTTCCACGTCTCACAAATTAAACCCTTCCAGGAGAGTCCCCTTTGCCTGCCGTCCGCTTCCCCACCAGCCGCCCAGGTCATCGATGGCGCCCCTGCCTTCACAGTCCGTCGGATTTTGGACATTCGCCGCCGGGACCGTGGCTTTCAGTATTTGGTGGACTGGGAAGGTTACGGTCCAGAGGAGTGCTCGTGGATCTCCCGCTCCCTGATTCTGGACCGTTCCCTCCTGGATGACTTCTTCCGGGCCCACCAGATCGCCGTCCTGAACCACCTGGAGGCGGTCGGTGAGAGGGGGGTACTGTCATGGTGCGTCTGTCATCTCACCCCCCCCCTCACAGCTCTTGCTCTGCTGATTGGAACCAGCTGCCCATCATCACCTCATCACCCTGCCAGACCACCCTGACGCCTCACCTCATGTCCGTTCCGCTGTCCTCAGCGCCCAAGCCTCGATCCCTCTGCCTCCACGCCCCGACGTTTTCTCGCGTCTTCTCCCTCAAGCTTCGCTGTCATCCGAGGCTCATGCAAGACTCATCATCTTCAACCTCCAAAACCATAGTGACATTCCACGGAGGATCTTCTTCCAAGGTCTCCATATTTCTCTGTATCTCCCTGGGTAAAAATAAATCCTTTTCAAGTATTCCTGACTCCGAGTACGTCCGGGTTTCAGCATCTGGGTCTGCCACATATTTGATGTCATGAAAACATCTTCTAGAACACTGTTTCCCAACCCTGATCCTTGTGGCACACTGTCCTGCATGTTTTCGATGTTGCCTTGCTTATGCACACCTGATTCAGCTCATCATCAGGCTCCTCAGAAGCCTAACAATGACAGTCATAAAAGGCAGGATGTGTTTGATGAGAGTAGGGTTGAAAAATGGCAGGACAGTTTTCCCTGAGAACCAGGGTGTGGAAAGTCATCTTCAACCAAAAGCCTCAGAAAACATTATAAACTGTTTCAGTAATTCTGTGGTCCATGTCAAACTGAGCTATACTTTAACACCATTGCAGGAGTGCTATGTCTTCTCCATCTGGGTACAGCAGAGGAATCTGTTTTGGACACCACAGGAAGATATGACTACAACCGTTTTTACATCGTCGGTTAGTTATTTTTCCTTAAAAACAGAAATGTTTTCACATCTTGCTGATTAAAAAGTTGGTTTTGTATCAAATTATTTTTTATTATAAGTATTGTTGTCAGAATCACTTTTGTGTCATAACTTAATATATATAATACAGACAGACTATCTGGAGTTCCTCAATGCAAAAAGTAAGTCTCATTGTTAAAGTCATCAAAAGTTGAGTTTATAATAACTAAAAACGTCACACTGACAAATGTCTTTTTGAAACAAAAAAGATTATTTTATAAATATAATTTAAATTTGTCGTCAATTTTTAATTTAATCTCAATAGGACTGAACTTAAGTCCTCTTTACGTTGCCACATCAGAAACGACTTGGTACTAACTCATGCCCTTTTGTTTTGCTGTTAACCAAACATGGAGTACCAATTGATTAAAAAATCAAACCCAAAATAAGTATTGATATCATGCAGTTTCAACAATTCATTCATGTCTGATAGAGAACAAAGATGATTCATTATTATTTAATGCTTCAATTCTAACTTTGCATTCTGAAAGAATCTTGTTTCATACAATAATATTCTCCTAATTATGTAAAACATTAGGGTTGTAGTTTGCTAATGCAGATTCCTTTTTACGTCAATTTTAAATAAACCTGACACAGTTTTGCTGGTTTTGATTGTTCCCAGATCCTGAACTACACCCATTTGAGATTTTTCCAAACGAAGATTATGACATTTCAGGTAAAACATCATGATAATTGTTGTCGTTACTGTCATTGTTTTTCACAGTCAAGCTGTAAATGAAGTAACAAAACTTGAATTTGCCCAAACTCTGGATTTGAATCAAAATGAACAACAGATTTTGTTATAGAGTTTCAACAATACATTCATTTCTGATAGAGAACAAAGATGATTCTGATATGCTTCACTTCTAACTTTACATTCTGAAAGAATCTTGTTTCATACAATAATATTCCCCTAATTATATAAAACATTAGGGTTGCAGTTTACTGTTGCTTATGCAGATTCATTTTTATGTCAATTTTAAATAAACCTGACACGGTTTTGCTGATTTTGATTGTTCCCAGATTCTGACCTACAAACATTTGAGATTCCTCCAAACGAAGAGTATGACTTTTCAGGTAAAACATCATGATAATTGTTGTCGTTACTGTCTTTGTTTTTCACAATCAAGCTGTAAATAAAGTAACAAAACTTGAATGCACACTCAAAAAACTATAACTTTGAATGAACTTGAATTTGGCCAAACTCTGGATTTGAATGAACATAAAATTATGGAAAGGATTCCACCTGATTACCGTACTTTCCGGACTATAGAGCACACCCGATTACAAGCCGCATCCACCCATTTTCACGTGTTTAACTTCTTTTGTACATACACAAGCCGCATCAGAGTACAAGCCGCATGCATTGCGCAACATGGTCAACCTGACAAATCACATCCTGACTCCTAGATTGAGTGCAATTCATTAGCACACTGTGGGAGCAGGCAGTATTGCATCAGCTCATGTGATTGAACACACCCACATCCGCCAAACAGCATGTACTTCTATTCTGTTCACAAGTTCCTCATTTATGGTTTATTTTTATTTTTTTATTTTTTATTACTTATTGACAATCTAGGTATCAAACATAAAATTACAAACAGTAACCATACAATCAACATTACATCCCTCAGTTATGATGAGGAAATTTACATCCCAGATTTCCCATTTTCCATGAGTCTTAGGGGCTAAAGGCGGGTTTAACCCCTGGCTCGCCACACCGTTGTCAGTGTTTTGAAGAATGAGCAGCAGTGGATGGAGGGGCGAACAGGAGAGCATCTCTCATTCCACTTCTGTCGCGGCAGCAATATGGTACTAACGGGGCTGGTTAAAAAAACACACCAGTAAAATAAATCAGCGGCGGCTAAGAAGCGCGCGCCTCAGCGCGATACGCGCGCCTCCTCGCGGTGCGTGCGTCAGAAGTTTCCTTCCACAACAAACACTGTTGCTCCGCGGACGCCTCTGCGCTCCGCGCTCGCCCCGCACGCTCCTTTTCACCCCTTCCTATCTTCTCCGACACCTCTGGCCAGAGCGGCTCCAGGGAGGAGCGCTTGGTCCCCATTGCGCCGGTGGACGGAGCGAATCGTGTCCGTGCAGAGCAATCGGACTTAATACTGTACGTTTTGTGGATGAGGGGCGCATGCGTCGTTACGTGTGGGAGCCATAAGACTGCTATCGGTCCCGCAGCTCAATGTGAACGAGCAGCAGGAGAACAAGTCTCCAGCTCACACGGAGGCAAAATGAGGTTAAAACGATCACGTAAATTTGTGTTTCCAGTTGTGTCCCGACAAAATAAAGGCTGATGTTATTCCCACATATTTACGTTCAGCCAAGCTGCAGATTGCAGCTTTTCCCGCATCGATGCATGTTCATCCAGGCTAAATATTGTTAGTGCATGTTAGCCTTCACCTAACCGTACTTCCGGCTTCGTTCTGGCAGAAAAAAGCACTGACCACACAGATTAAAAATAAAATGATGAGCGAACAGGCGCTTAGTAATAACCATAACATAACAATAATAAAAGAACGTTTAAAAGATCATCTCGTATATTACAGAGTTTCTAATAGATGGACTAGTGTCACTATGACTCTGATGTTAATTCCCTCCTGAGCATGCGCTGTTCTCTCCGTCGCGCAGCAGAGCGGCTTTTCCAAAGCCGTTGGTGATGGTGGATTTTTTCACGCGGCTTTTAACGATTGCTTTTAACTTGAAAGCTGCATCATATTGTAGTGGCGATCACGTGCACGTTGAGTCTTATGGCACCAAAGGATTCTGGGATGCGGCCGTGCATGTGTGTTTTTTTTTTGTTGAACCATGACTGAAGTGTCAAAGACCTGAAGTGAACTCCATGCTGTTTGGCTGCTAAGAGGTGTGTTGAAAAATAAATGCCTTGTTGCTTGGAGTTGGATAGAGTATTCAGCCCATGCTCTGAGCCCACAAGTACGTTAATGGCGGCCATCAATTAAGTCCATAAATTAGCCGCATTATTGAATAAGCCGCAGGGCTGTGAGCACAGGACAAAAGTAGTGGCTTGTAGTCCGGAAATTACGGTAGATAGCTTTCCTTGAACAAAAATGAATCATACTGGTCCTACTTAATGTACCTATGTTGGGCAAGCTTAATGTATTTAGATTTCAACCTATTAAATTTAAGTTGATTCAATTTAAATACTAAAGTTGGACCCAACTTTAACTTATCATTGTTGCTCATTCTAAAAAAAAAGATTCAATTTAAATGAATCAGTTCAATTGATAACACGTAATTGAATGAAGTTTACTGTACTTCAATTTGTATGTCATCTCAACTCAACATAATACGTTGATTAACTTAATTGTTTTGTAACTTTCTCTTTTATTTTTATATTGTGCATCTAGAATTGTCATACATTTCTGAAGTTGAAATAATATGAAAAGTAATTTCCACATCAATGATATGTTTTATTCTGCAATGTAACATATTTCAAAGCAAGAGCTCACATGCCATGAATCCTGTCTTTAACATCGATCTATTAGCAATGTACTGCACAAGGGGGGTGGTCAGTGTCCTCTCCCAAACTCTAACTCATGGTGCAGATTCATTTTTAAGTCAATTTTAAATAAACCTGACACAGTTTTGCTGGTTTTGATTGTTCCTAGGTTCTGAACCAAACCCAACTGAGATTCTTCCAACAAAACAGCCTGAGTTTTCGGGTAAACATCATAATTGTTGTCGTTACTGTCTTTGTTTTTCACAGTCAAGCTGTAAATGAAGTAACTAAAAGTAAATGCAATAGGCCAAACTCTGGAATCAAAATGTTTATGTTATACAACAATCATGCATTTTATTCAGACTTTCTTTAAGGAACTGTAAGTTGATTGAACGCTTCCAAAATATAGATCTTTTGGTGACAGATTTTCAAGTTTAGATTTTAATATTTAAAGCTTTAGGTTTGTGAATATGGGACTGAAACATACAACAACTGATATGCAGATAAATATGAAGACTTCTATTATTCGATCTAAACGTGAAATTATTCATATTGACAAGTATAATCAGATGCTGTGTGAGAAGTTTTTTATAATGTTTACAATAGAAAATGACACATTAGCAGCGCTTCACCCATCCCGACTGAAGTCCTTTAGAGGTGCAGAAGCTAAGATTTAGATTGAAATATTCAGCAGACATTTTTACCCAAAGGAACCAACAATAAAGGGAAAAAACAGACAAAAAAACAGGTCAGCATCATAAAGGGTAATAAATTACTGTAAGATAAATGTATGAAAACAGACAGAACTTCATTTTAAAGTTTTAATGTGCTTTGGAAGTTGTAAAATGATTCAGTTTCTAGCCTTCCTTAAAAATTGCAAATGGAGCTGCTGTGCTGGAAGACTCAGCTAAAGACGTTTTTCATTAATTCAAGTGGGGATGTTGGATAGAGAGAAACATGAGCTGAGAGTCGCGTCATCTGTAGGAAAAGAAACGAAAAGAAAAGCTAAGTGTCATCAGCATCAAAGTGGTTATGATGTTTGTGTTCCTTTTTATCGAAAACATGTTCTGAATGGTTTGATTCTCCTTGAAGGTGTTCGGTGGAGGATCATCTATGTCCCTGTGGGTTTAGCAGCACTCTCAGTCATCACTGCATCAGTCTGCATATGGACCAGAACACAAGGTGACAACAAAAATACATGAAACTGTTAAAGACACAGACTATGACTGATTCTGACTTTTTCCATGAAGCATGAGCTGAGTTCAAATTCTGTCCTTTTAATGTAGAACAAAGAGTCAGAGTGATCAGTTCTGTGTTTCTCACAGGAGCATAATGATGAAGAAGTCTTTGAAGACTTTCCTGCTTCTCCTTGACTCCAATGATGACCACATTTTAAAGTTATCTTCATCTTTTGCTTGGCCTGCTTATGTACTCTATCTGAGTTTTCAATGAGGAAGTGTTGGTAGACGTTGGGCTGTAATAACAGTTTAATCCAAGCAATGAAATAAACGCCTTAGCCTTTTCCAGAGCAACAGTGTCCTGCTTGATTATTTACCGTTTGCGTCGGTAGCCAGACAAAGAGTGGTTCAGTACCCCCTGATGAAAAGAAAAACCAAGGTACCGATTACATCGCCCAGATTTGTGTCACTGGGGCCCCACTATGGAGCCAGCCCCGGGATTGGGGCTCGCAGGCGAGCGCCTGGTGACCGGGGCTCTTCCCACGGGCCCCTGTCGGGCACAGCCCGAAGGAGCGACGTGGGATCACTCTTCCATGGGCCACCACCCGTAGGAGACCTCAAAAGGGGCCGGTACATTGTGGCTTGGGTGGCAGTCGAGGGCGGGTGCCTCGGCGACCCAAACCCCTGTCACAGAACTTGGCTTTTGGGACATGGAACGTCACCTCTCTGGGAGGGAAGGAGCCTGAGCTGGTGCGAGAGGTTGAGTGTCTTGGCTGACACGTCTCTGCAGCGACGCTTGGCAGTCGGGAACTGTACCACTGGACTGGCAGACAGGGGTGGTGGTTCCCCTCTTAAAGAAGGGGGACCGGAGGGTGTGTTTCAACTACAGGGGATTTACACTCCTCAGCCTCTATACCCTATCTAGGGTGCTGGAGGGATTGTGGGAATTCGCTTACCCAGTCCATATGTGTCTTGTGGATTTGGAGAAGGCGTTTGACTGCGTCCCCCTTGGTATCCTGTGGGGGGTGCTTTGGGAGTATGGGTTCCGGGGAGCCTTACTGAGGGCTGTCTGGGCTCTGTATGACCGGAGTATGAGCTTGGTTCGCATAGCTGGCAGTAAGTCAGACCTGTTCCTGGTCCACGTTGGACTCCGACAGGGCTGCCCTTTATCACTGGTTCTGTTCATAGTTTTTATGGACAGAATTTCTAGGCGCAGCCAGGGGCCGGAGTGGATCTGGTTTAGGGACCACAGGATTTCCTCTCTGCGTTTTGCAGGTGATGTTGTCCTGTTGGCTTCATCGAGCCGGGACCTCCAGCATGCATTGGGGCAGTTTGCAGCCGAGTGTGAAGCGGCTGGGATGAGGTACAGCGCCGCTAAATCCGAGGCCGTGGTTCTTGACCGGAGAAAGGTAGTCTGCCATCTCTCGGTGGGTTGAGTCTCCCTGCCCCAGGTGGAGGAGTTTACATATCTGGGGATCTTGTTCACTAGTGAGGGAAGACCGGAGCGTGAGATCGACAGGTGGATCGGAGCGGCGTCCGTAGTTATGCGGTCGCTGTATCGGTCCGTTGAGGTGAAGAGAGAGCTGAGCCGAAAAGCAAAGCTCTCACTTTACCGGTCGATCTTTGTTCCAATACTCACTTATGCTCATGAGCTATGGGTCATGACCGAAAGAACGAGGTCCTGAATACAGGTGGCTGAAATGAGCTTCCTCCGTAGGGTGGTGGGGCACTCCCTTAGAGATAGGGTGAGAAGCTCGGGCACCCGCGGAGAGCTTGGAGTAGAACCGCTTCTCCTCCACATCGAAAGGAAAGAGTTGACGTAGCTTGTGCATCTAGTCCGGATGCCTCCTGGACTGCTCGCTGGAGAGGTGTTTTCCGGGCATGTCCCACTGGGCGGAGGCCCCGGAGAAGACCCAGGACACGCTGGAGAGACTACATCTCTCTGCTGGCCAGGGAACGCCTTGGGGTCCCCCCAGAGGAGCTGGAGGAAGTGGCTGGGGTGAGGGAAGTTTGGGCATCTCTGCTCAGTCTGCTGCCCCCGCGATCCGGTTCAGGATAAGCGGAGGAAGATGGATGGATGGTCTGAAGCCTGAGGCTGAAAGGTAACATGCTGATGGGGCTCCAGCTGTCCTCGAACAGCAAAATCAGCGCACAAAAGCACATATAATAAGTCATATGATCTCAGTTGGTGGTGTACTGAGGAATATCCGATTTGTCTTATTTCATGGCACACGCAAATGCACGTATCCGATTCATATCCAATTTATTTCCACATATGAATGAGGCCTGAATCTGATCTGAGAAAAATGGAATCCATGCCCTTTTTTCCTGCTAACACGTTCACCGGTCATATCCGATCTGTGACACATGAGAGGAAAACATCGGAATTGGGTCACTTGAACCATGCAGTGTAAATGCGGCCAGAAAGTGGAACTTTTTTTTCTTTATTCTAGTTATTAACACTACACCACTAGGGACATTTTGGGGGCGCTGTTTCCACATCCTCTTAGTAGTAAGGATTTTACATGAGGGGAAGTGACTTTAACAAAGTAATGACAAACAAAACACAAAACCAAAAAAACTTAAACAGGACTGCAAGGCACAGTATTCAAACACTAAAAACAGAAGAGACATCATATTAAAAACATTTGATAAAAAAAAATATTTACCCATTGTTTAAGATATACCTCTGCTGTGATAAAAGTGTAAATATCTGGTGCGTCGCAAAACGTCACGCCCAGTCTTGACCTGCTCCTTGTCGTTTTCATCCAGATGTTCAAGCTGTGGCAGAATTGAGTCAGTGGGATCTGGATTAACTTCAGAGCTAAAGATCGTGGCCACACAACTTTCAGAATGAACTGAAATGCATGCCTCAGGTCCACTCCCTTGTACCACACAAACTGTTTGGACAGTAGCCACCACTCTTCTGGTATTAACCATGCCTCACTCATACCTGCATTGGTAATGGGGACATATGTCCTCCCTCCCTCTGCTTTTACTAAGGAAGGCGAAACCAACAAGAGAGAAAAGAGGAGATGGATATGCATCATTTATCCTCAGGAAACAGTGGGTTTTAAGCAGCAAAATGTTCCTGCTCCAGCAGTACCTGAAGAAAAAAGAGGCTCAGACTCAGAGTTCTTCAGAACCTGCTCTTCCTAAACCTTCTTCTAGTCCTCCAGGTCTGTGGCAGACTAGACGTTCATGCTGATGTTAGTAAACATGTTAGAAAATTATGTTTCCCATCTTTTCAGTGTCTTCTTTAGAGATAATTGATGATGAAGAGTTGGAGAGAATGATGCTTTCTGTCTCTCCATAACTGGTAATACTGTTGCAGTGTTATTTACTACTTCTGATTCCAACCTGTTTTCTTATTTCTTTTACTAAAGAGCAGGGACATGTAGTGAAGAAGATGACAAGACTCATGTGTTTACAGTCCCAACCCAGCCAAGTGAGCAGTACAAACGTGCACACGTCATGCATCACATGTTGATTATGTTTCTGTATGTGTAGTAGTAGTACTAGTAGTTGAAAAACTGATATAAGACTACATGTTAGTCTAGGATCAGTCCTTTTTTTACACTAAGGACTTTTAAATGTGTCTATTAAAATAGAAGGATATTCATTTGTTTCCTTTTTATTTTTCAGGTTCACTGAGAAAAGGTCTAGCCGCTGTTGCTGCTGCCGCTGCTAATTCAGCACAATGTCTTGTGGGTCAAGATGACAGTGTGCTGAACCAGCAGTCCCACTCCCAATGGTAAAAAAGATCTTAAGGATACTGTACAAAAAAGCAACAACCAATAAAATCAAAAATATACATTCAAAGTTCAATAAAAACAGCTGACAGAAGAATAAACATTGAACTTAGTAAAAAGCCAAAATATAACAGATTAGTGTTGAGTTTGGATTTGAAGGATGACAGAGAGACAAAGTTAAGGAAGTCATGAGGGAGACAATTCCAGATTTTCGGAGCCAAGCACCTGAAGGCTTCTGCTCTCTGTGGTAACAAGCCGAGCCGGGGGACGGAGAGCAGAACAGAAGATAACTGGAGAGAATGAGAAGGAGTATTGATGTGGAGAAGGTTGGAGAGATAAGGCGGAGCCAAGTGATGGATAAGCTGCTGGAGAATGGTGTTGATATGACTTAAGGACGAGGTTCTGCAGATGATGCAGGCAGCTGAGATTTTGACCAGTTGGAGTTTAATGAGAGTTTTTAGAGAGAGACCACAGAGGAGTGCATTACAGTAATCAAGACGTGAAGTGACCAGACTGTGAACTAGAATAGAAGCAGAATGGACAGTACAAATCTTTGTATTTGCAGAAGACTGCATGTTTAGTCTCGTAGTAACACATATACTGTATATTGTGCTCTTTCAGGACAGCCATGGATTGCTGGCATATAATACAAACAGCCTTAGAAGAGATTTCTGCCAAAAAGACATCCTCCTTCTGTATTTTTTAAAAATGCCTCTTATCTGTTTTCCACTGCCGCTGTTGCTCCAACTTGACAAACTGAAAAAGGCCATTGAAAGGCTGGTGAAAGCATTTCCTCCTCTATGTCACTTCAGAAGTTGTTTTATCAAGTAAGCCCATCAGATATTTTTTTATTATTCTCCTAATTATAGTGTCATGAGTCTTCCTCTCCTCTTTTCTGCTATTGCATCCTCTTTCACAGTCATCACTTACTTTTGTTCAGCTGTCTGTTTTTTGCATTGATCTCTAGTTGTCAGACATAAAGTTGTTTCTCTGCAGATCTCCAGCCTTTTAGTTCTAATCCTCTTCTTGTTTCCTAATCCACTGGAGGCCGTGGATTGCTTATGTAAAACCCCTTAACCTCCTGTCCATTGTCTATGGCGTTCCAAAACTCTACGGCTGTAATTTACTTTCAGCCTCCAGTTGGCGCTGTTAGCATTCTCTCTGCCCACGGCTAAGGGGGAAACAACCCAAGAGTGAGTCAGCGCTTGACTTTCAACTCAGACAACACATAGCTATTTTTAAAACATAATTAGTGTTACAAATTCCCATAGCCTTCACGGTCTCCTCCAATTCTTTCAACTGCCTTTTTCAGTTTGTCAAGATGGAGCAACAACGGCAATGGCAAACAGATAAGAGGCATTTTTAAAAAAATATGAAAGGATGATTTTTTTTTCTTTATTTTGGGCAGAAATCTCTTCTAAGGCTGTTTGTCTTATTTGCCAGCAATACGCCGCTACACGTCACCTTCTGATTTGGCTCAAATGTAGCAGTAGCTTTCTTTGAACCTAAGTATGGTCCTGCTGTTTAGTTTTGCAATATAGACTGCTGGCTGGGGTTTTTTTTGGACACAGTAGCACAAGTTTCATTGTCCAAACAGACTTCTCTTCATTGGCAAAATCCGGCATTGCATCAGGCGAGCCCCACTGTTTGAGAAGCACTGAGCTAGTAGATGGTTGTACCTGGGTAAAGGAACTTCCAGTCTTTGTAGGTCTGCTTCTGCAATATAGTGTGAATCAACACAAGGCAGGTCCATTAACCCAGTCATAGTGATATCCTTAACTTCAGGTTCAACCTTTAGCTGCTAGTGTCTCTCAGGTTCAGATTTAGATGGGGCCTGTGCATGTTTTTCACAGTCAATGGGATTGTTCAACCAATTTTTTATGTATTTTCCAGGAAGACCAAGAGAAGAGAAAAAAAGTGCCTTGCACACTTTAACCCTTTATTCATCTTTAAGCTTCAGTTGGTCGAAAAATGCTGAATTGTACCAGGATCGTTCAACATCTCTTTTTGTGGTTTATGTTAATTAATTTCTGTTACCAAAGTACTGGCAACTGGCCATATGACTCTTCAAAAATGTATGATTACTCTGAGAAACATTATCTTGCAGTCTATTTTATTAAGCTAAATTTAGGATTCCCATAAAGGTTTGCAAGTTGCCTTTATATATAGCAGAACAGCATACAATTACACCAATCAGTTCCTGTTGTGATAACTCATTTTACATCTGACTAAAAAAAGCACAAAAGTGAGCAGGGTCCTGTGGGATTCTTTTTAGATTGTAGATTGCAATAAAGTATCAAAAGTTAACTGGGTTATGGACTGTTGAGAAAATGAGACATCAAAATCCTACTGTTCATTCAAAGATTGTTCAATAAGACATAGTATCACTTCTAAAGGCCATTGAAAGCCATTTTAATTTTTTCATTTTTAGCTGACTTCCTAAACTGAAATTTAAACAAAAAAGACAAATGATCAAAAGAATGAATCTTACGGAATACTTTTAGCCTAGTATATAGCATAGTGAACATTTTTACCTACCAGCCATGAATTATAAAAATGACCTCAAATTCTGAAAAAAAAAAAAAAAAAACTTTAATATTTCTTGAATCAGCAGCCATTAGGAAATGCTTATAAATTTGCCTAAATCACACTGACTCGTGACTTCGGCAAAATAAAACTGCCTGTATAATTACCTATCTCACACTCTTGACATAGGCAATTACACTAAAGGAGTTAAATCGCATGTTCTGTTTAACTGAGGATGTAGACACTTTTACCAGAGGTGGCCAGCATCATGATTTAGGCAAAAATATTTTTTGTCAAAAAATGACTTAGGCAATTATTTTAAGAAGGTGAAATGCAGCCCCCCATTCAATTTAAAGATGGAAAAATGCCTTGTCATTCGACACATTTTCACTAAAAACCCAGCTGTGGTTTCCGAAATCTTACCATTACATTTCTACAGAGAAAGTTCAATGCATCGCCTACCTTCCAGCTGTCCAAGAGTTTATTAGCCGCACGCCTTTCAGCGGATTCATCCAAGGGTTTCCAGGGTTACCGGGGGAGTGGGGGTGCCTGGTTAAAACTGCGTTCACTGGCTTTTTGAAATGCGCATTTACTGATTTCATGTCAACTGGGGCAAATTGAAGGCTTAAAGACCTGTTGATTTTAGAAAAGATAATATGTCCTAATTAAAAGGAAAAAAAATACTTTATTTTTGTATTTTATTGAGAATCACAACAGGAAACAGCAAAGAAACATTTTAATGTAAAACTTGAGTGTATAAGATACGTCAAAAAACATTAAAAGTAAAAGACAGTAAAAGAAAAAAAATATTGTAACAACATTTAAGCGCACCCACAAACAGCCAAACAGAATGGTCGTCACTTCTGCTCACAGCCGCATCACTCAGGGTTTTGTACCCAAGATTCCCCACTTCCCATGAGTCTTAGGGGCTGAAGGCTGGGCTATCCCCCAGGTGGCCACAATATATTAAATATGTATTTATATATTTTGTAAAATATTTTGACAAACTCCATTAAAATAATTTTAAGCAAGTTTGTCTAATTTATCTTAATATTTATAGTATATTATCACACGTGTTGTACACGCCTTTAGACTCGTACTGTGAAGACATTGAAATGCAAAAGAATATTTAGTAAATAAATCACAAAATCAATTTAAAAAACTCTTTGGTCCGTCCCTGAACTCAACAGTTTTTTGTCAAATGTCTATCAAAGCCTGTTACACTAGTCATCGCTGCAACAGCAACACGGAACAAGAGAACCACGGGTCCCTAGAAATGTAAATAAAAGTAATTAATAAATCGCAACGTAACTTTTTACGAGATTCTCCACAGGGAAAATGAGAAAGTCATGTCACGTCACCTCACGTAGGCCCAAAGATATGAATGAAAAAGATCAAACGCTTTCAGATCCTTTTGAGGAAAAGTTGAACGTAACGATCAAACAAACTATGAATTGCATGTCTGCAATGAATGGATATTATGAAAAAAAAGGGTATATATGCTGCTAGAAATGTTATCAAAAATAAGAATTAATCTATAATCTATCATAGTTTATGGCATTTTCTGCAAAAAAAACTAAACAAAAACATATTAGTCACATGACCCACGTGCACATCTGCAGATATGAATGAAAATAAACGTTAATCTACGATATCAGAGCCTTTTGGAGAAAAATTTGAATGAAACAATTAAACTAAAAACTGTGTGTCCAAATGAATATTTTAAAAGTAAATTGTATATTTCTTGCAAGAAATGTTGTCAAAATAAAAATTTGTCCTCAAAATATCTTGTTTTGTGGGATGTTCCACCGAAAAATGAACGAGCATCCGCAAAAAATTTTTTTCAGAGCAGGCAAAACTTCCAAAGTCATGTGATCCTGAGAAGGCTCATAGAAAATGAATAGGAAAATGAAACGTCTCCACTTCACAATTTAGGGGTCGGTTTTGTGCAACTCCTACGTTTTTCCATGTGGACAAATGTAGCTACCACACATTTTAGGATCAGACTGGGTTGTATTTGAAGATGTGTTGTTTTTCATTCTTTTATCAGTCAAATACCACATGAATGCAGCATTTCTCCAAGTTTTACATGAGGTACATCAAGCCTTTGGTGCAATTGGCTCTAAAATGATAACAAAAGTTTTAAGCTAAAAACTCCAAATTGTTCCGTTTTAAAATATTATTTTCAACCATTCATCCAGATTCAAGGTGATTTCTTTCTCACTCCATGTATCAGCTCCTGGTCCGGCCCTTCTGCCCAAATATATGCCCAACCCTGCCATCGACAATGTATGGGACGTTAAGGAGTTGTACATAAACACTTCACTGCTTCACACTTCACCGCAGACTTGGCGAGCCAAATTTGGCCCGCAGAACCTATTTTGGCTAGAATGTGAGTGCTCTAGAATTTAATCAAAAATACTCTTTAAATAACCAACAAAAACCAAATCTACTACCAATGAGGAACATGCGAACGAAAAAAACTGCAGTCTAAGACATGCTTTCTTAAACTAAGAATATTCTGCAGCTAACAAACTTTCTTGATAAGATTATTTTTCTTGCGAGACAAAAAATAAGACAATTTTATCAAAACAAGTGTTTTTACTTCTTAAGTGTCAGTTTTTGCACTGTAAATGGTCAAATAACAATCAATAAATGAGATTTTCTACAACATGGTGAGAGGATTAAAAAAAGAGCTTTCTCGTCATGAATTGTGTTTTCTGATTGTTGTTGTATTTGGCTAAAGTCACAAACCCAAGTCAGCTTAATTCAGAAGCTATCATGAAGTTCCAAGACCTCATCCACCAACAGTTCTCACAATCCAGAACCAGGGTTCCTCTCACAAGACCAGCAGTGATGCAGAGAGAAGACAGAGAGGAAAGATTCCAGGACAGATCAGGGTCCAAACAGGATTAGGAAACAAGAACAGGATTGGAACCAAAAGGCTGGAGATCTGCAGAGAAACAACTTTCTGTCTGAAAACAAGAGATCAATGCAAAAAACAGGCAACTGAACAAATGTAAGTGATGACTGTGAAAGAGGATGCAATAGCAGACAAGAGGAGAGGAAGACTCATGACACTATAATTAGGAGAATAATAAAAAAAATATTTGATGGGCTTACTTGATAAAACACAACTTCTGAAGTGACATAGTGGAGGAAAAACTAACCACAGGAAACTGATGTAATTGTGTCCAGAGTGTGGGTTGTTGTTGGCTTCAGCCTCTGACAGAAAACACTGAGAGAAGAAGAGACAGAGAAGAGCAGAGGAGAGAACAATGTTTGACTTCACATCACTTCACTTCCCTCTGTTTCTGACATGGATGCTCACATTTACAGGTAAGAAACATGACAGAGATTCAAACATGACCTTTCTGGAAAGCATGGGACATGACTTGTTGTGTTCTTAATGCTAATGACAACGGGCTACTAACCACATTGACTTCAGTGTATTCTTTAAACATGCATGTTAAATGTCTAAGATGTTCATGAAAAGGATCAACAGAACATGTTTGTGTTTCTCTCTTTCTCTAAACTGTAGACGCTCAAACATTAAAACAGAAGGCCGTCAGAGTTGGAGATGAAGTCACTTTGAAATGTGAAAATGCAAATGATTTCAGTGATGGATGTTACTGGATCACCTGGCTGTACAGTTATTCAGGACAAGTATTTACCCTGTTTGAATACGAGAAGATTGACAAAGACGGTGGATCTAAATCAGACAGACTGAGTCTTACAGAGCAAATGTTCTCTGGTGATAAAGAAGATCACAGATGAAGATGCTGGAAGATACACCTGCAGACAGTTCAGCACATCAGGACAACAGGTTACTGGTTTTCAGGTTGGACTGAATGTTATAGTAAGTTTTGATTTTAATATTTGAAGCTTTAAGTTTGTGAATATGAGACTGAAACATACATCAACTGATATGCAGATAAATATGAAGACTTCTATTGTTTATATTTTCTAGTTTATACATCTAAAAATGATGGTATTCATATTGACAAATCTAATCAAGGCTGTGTGAAAATTTGAAAATCACAAATTTTAATAGATTTTCTCACATACATCAGATGACATTTGTTTCGTCAAATATCTGCTTTCTCGTCTTTCAGAAAATGATGTCAGATCACAGAGTAAAACACTTAAACCAACATCCAAACCATCTTCTGCATCAACATCTGCAGCTGAATCCACAACAACCACAGAATCAGTTCTGTCTACATCCAAACCATCAGCTGCAACAGATCATCTCTCTAAAACAGGTATGTGGTCGATGTCATCTTCTCATCTGAAGATAAAGTCACAACAAAATAAAAGGTTTAACCGGATGTCGGATAGACCGAAACTCGAGCTAACACAGTTGTGTTCTCTGGAGCATAATAAAAGAAAAGTCAAATTAATCATCAGCATCAAGTGGTGATGATGTTTGTGTTCCATTTTATTGAAAATGTTCTGAATAGTTTGATTCTCCTTGAAAGGTGTTTAGTGGAGGATCATCTATGTTTTTGTGGGTTTAGCAGCACTCTCAGTCATCACTGCATCAGTCTGCACTTATGGACCAGAACACAAGGTGACAACCCAAACCACGTGAAACTGTTCACAGACACAGAACTATGACTGATTTTGACTTTTACCATGAAACATGAGCTGAGTTCATATTCTGTCCTTATAAAACAGAACAAAGAGTCAGAGTGATCAGTTCTGTGTTTCTCACAGGAGCAGAATGATGGAGAAGTCTTTGAAGACCTTCCTGCTTCTCTTTAACACCATTGATGACCACATGTTTTTTGTCAACTTGTCCTGTCCAACAGCTGAGCAAACAGATGAGAGCTGAAGGCCTCTTGTGTTGAACATATTTTACTGTAACAACATGGGGTTATGTGTCTTCTGAGACACCAGAGGTATGTCTTAATGAACCCATTTTGTAATCCCTGCGTGGAGAGCCAGCACCCGGGGAACATGGCTGCACCTGCCGAGGGCCTGCTACTAGTGATGGGATGATGATACCTCAAGGGTGTATTGACACTAAACAAACTGTGTCGCACTGAATTGATGCTGTGTTGGTCACCCAATAGTGACCAATAGTGACCTACGTAGTTATAAAATCATTGGGTAAAAATTCCTTGTTCGTGTAAATGCTAAAACTGAGTTGGTATGTAAAATATAGCAAATTAGAGTGAACATTCAGAATTACAATTTTAACTTAATATTGCACATTTGTCAACTTAACTGTTAAATCATACATGAAATAAAAGACAAAAAGTGATTAGTTCATAGTTTGTTGAAAACAAAGTTTTTGGAGTGTCTTTGCTCAGCGATTCTCCTCTTTACCACCAACTCCCCAGCCTTGGAAAATACTCTTTTGCATGGTACAGGCGATGATGAGTGAACAGGAAGTTTTAAGTGCAAGTTGGTGAAGATGTGGGTATATTTCCTGGTTCAATTTCCAATATTGCAAAGGATCTTGGTTTCTATGTGTGTTTGTTTCTGCCAGGTAGCGTTGGACTTCAATAATGGAGTCGGCTATTCACGTTTCGTCTTCTGGAGTCTGCAACCTCCATATCTAACGTTTCCAGAGATTGTGCCCTAAAAATAGTCATTCCCTTTATTATCACATGATATATCATATCACAAAGTGCCACAGAAATGTATTTTCATACCTGAACTGGGTTCTGACCCATGTGAAGAGCTAGGCTCTTCTTCTCTTGAGTCAGGCTCTTGGCCTCTCATTTCTTCTGCACATTCACGACTGCAGTCTCTTCACCGCTTCACTTGCCTTTTGCTGGCTAACCGTCCATTCTTTTAAATCAGGATCTAACAGAGTTGCCAGGTCATCACACTTAGAGATTCCATACACTTAAATGGCGTTAGTTACCACCCCCTTCCTCCCTTTCCAGCCAGTTGCTGAGCAGCTGTTTTGTCACTGTTGGCTCAGTAATGGAGCATTCTCATCGTAGAATGACCTTGACCCAGAACCACTTTCCTCAGACAGTTCTCTTGTAGCTTGGTCAAAAGGAGCAAGAACCCTGAGCATCTCTTCAATGATCTGACATTCTTCTGGAGTCAGTGGAGTGATGACACCCAGACTGCCTCCTTCTGCTCAGTCATTCTTTCAAACATATGGTAGGTACTGTTCCATCGTGTTGGCACCTCGTTTATTAATTTATGGCCCGGTGTTCGAACTGTTGCTGTATTTGGTGAGCTTCTCTTTGCTTGATCACATTTCGATCAGTATGTCACAATATGTCGTGTTTTGTTGCGTATTTCAGTTATTGTTGGGATTTGATCACATGATTTTCTTACAATTAAATTGAGGGAATGGGCTATACAAATGGTATGCCGTAGTTGCAGCATTCGAGCACATGCAGTCGTGTTTGCTGCTGCATCAGTGACAGTCCTGACCCTTCCTGCTATACTTGCACTCCTCCATGAACTCCCTTTAACACGTGTAATGTTTTCTGCAGTGTGTTCTGAGGAACATGCTGCACTGCATTTCGATGAATGGAGTTCATGGCTTTCTTTGTCCACATAGTGGCCAGTAACAGCTAGATATGCCTCCATATTCATAGATGTCCACATATCAGCTGTTAAAGTAACAACTGTGGCTTGCATCTGGAGTCCTTTTTGGTTTCTCTTATCCTCCTCATATCTCTAGCTCACCAAGTCCTTGATGGTCTGAAAATAACCATATGAATGCTGTTACACCAATAGAATATAGTTATATAGTTAGTACAAACATATAATAAAAATTCTTAAACATACCTTCCTGCTTGGTAGAGCATACAAGGGTAAAATAAGCTTCAGGAGCTCCCTGAATCCCTCATTTTCAACAAAGCTGAGTGGCTGACAGTCTTTGATGATCATATTTACCACTGCCTGATCCACTGCTTGCTTGTTAGGAACTGCAAGCCAAAAGGAACTATTTTGTCAAAAGCTTAATAAAAGCACTGTGATTTTTACAAACAATATCAAATAGACATAAGACGACATGGTGGTGTAGTGGTTAGCACTGTCGCATCACAGCAAGAGGGTTGGAGGTTCGATGCAGGCAGCGAGCCTGTCTGTTTTGCATGCATGTTTTTAGCACAATTTTTAGAGAGAATTTCAACATACCTGCGCTACTCTCACGAGTATCTGCCAATTCTTCATTGCCATACCGAGCTCTATAATGTTTCAGCATTGATGAAGTGCTCTTATTGATATAAGATAGCTCTGTGAGCAAACCCGACATACCTACAATAACATAAAAAGTTTATTTATCTGAAAACAATTCAAACTTCTTACCAGAAGATTGCATTCACTTGTTAAAAAAATAGATAGCCTATCTTATGATTAGTAAGGCTCTTTAACTGACTTTCATATGTATCACAGGTCATTCACTTGATAAACTGATAAATTGAGTGCAATGCGCTACCTTTAAAAATAGTATATAAAGGAGAAAAAGGTTACCTTGTTTGGCGTCAGAGATCAAGAATTATTCCACACCCGGGGAAAACTTCCTAGGGCCGATCCATGATCAAGCAAAACTCCATCCGACCAACCCACGACATGTTGATACAGTTTGTTTCCTTATAAACACACTTTGGCGTGGCACATCCAAACGATACAGTTCCTGTATCGGTCACGTGATTCTTTCTTAAAGCAATACCTGCACCGATACGAGGTTTCCCTCTTGAGCTCTCGGCACAGTGCTGATGCACCAGTGTCGCTCGTCCCATCACTAGTGCAGATGTTAAAGGAGCGCAGCCTCCGGAGAAAGTACAGCTTGGATTGGATCTTCTTGTAAAGCTGGTCCGCGTGGTAATCCAGTCAACATTCAGTCCAACACAACCCCCAGGTACTTGTAAGTCTGTACCATCTCCACACTTCTCCACACACACCTCTATCTGCACGGGCTGAGGAGTTCGGGCTTTCTTTCTGAAATCCAGAACCATCTCCTTGAGTCTTCTGGATGTTCAGCTGCAGCTTATTCTCTCCTGCCCAGGCCACAAAGTCCTCCACCAATGACATAGCCTCCCCCTCCTCTTCTCTCCTTTGATGTTAGCCCTAATGTAGCTGTATCGTCCGAAAACTTCTGCATGTGGCAGGTTGAGGTGTTATAGCGGAAGTCGGACATATACAGCGTGAAAAGAAGAGGAGACAGCAAAGAGTCCCCTGTGGTGCCCCTACACTGCAGCTGAGGGTACTGGAGACAGGCCCTCCCATGCGGACATACTGCTGCCTGTTGGTCACATAGTCCATGATCCAAGACACCAAGAATGGTTGCACAGTCATCCTGGTGAGCTTCTCCCGCAGCAGGTGAGGTTGTATGGTGTTAAAGGCACAAGAGAAATCAAATAAAAGCATTCTCACATTGCCGCCTCCTTCATCCAGGTGAGAATAGGTGCGGTGTAGCAAGTGGAGGATTGCGTCCTCCCACTACTCTCTCTCTCTCTATGCAAACTGCAGTGGATCCTAGACGTGCCGCACCTGTGGCTTCAGCTCCTGAAGCACTAACCTCTCAAAGGTCTTCATCACATGTGAGGTCAGTGCTACAGGCCGATAGTCCATGTTTTCCTTAGGGTGCTTGACTTTGGGGAGAGGAACAATGCACAAAAGTCTTCAGAGGATGGAACATGTCCACATTTGGAGAAGCCTTGCAGGTTGAAAGGTGCTGAAGAGGAGACCCAAGCTCATTTTGCACACGTTTTAACAGCCTGGGACATACTCTGTCTGGACCTGCTGCTTTCCTGGTGTTCAGTCTCTGCAGTTCCCTCCTCACCTGATGCTCTGTGCTGCGGTGGGGGGCACATCCTGCAGGTGGAGGGTGCCAGGATCACATGTAGAGGACATGGGAAGAGAGAGATCATGGCTGATTAATGATGAAGCAGCAGCCTGAGCAGCTGGGCCCTCTTCTGCCTGAGGGGTGAGGACATGCAGTGGGAAGGGCACTGTGATGGGTCTGCGGACGAACTATTATTGGAAGTAGGGGTAGATGTCAAACCTATTAAAAGGTATTCAGCTCATTGGCTTTTTCTACACTTTCCCCCACTACTTTTGTCGCATTTTGCACCCTGTGATGGTTTTCATGCCTTCCCAGACTTCCCTAATGTTGTTTTTCTCTAGTTTCCTCTCTACCCTGTCCTTGTAGGTATTTTTGCCTCCTTCAAGCAGCTCCTCCAGTTCTGTCTGCACCTTTTTCATTTCCTCTGATCCTTTTTGTTAAAAGCTCTCTTTTTTATTAAGAATCACTTTCACTTTCCTCGTTATCCAGGGTTTGTTATTTGCGAAGCAATTAACTGTTTTTGTGGGCACAACATTCTCCATACAAAAGTTCATATAGTCTGTTATGCATTGAGATGACAGCGAGGAATCCAGGGAGACGTGATTAAAGTCCCCTGGACTGACCACAAGTGCCTGTGGGTGCCGTGCTTGTAGTTCCATGACCGTATTAACAACCACCTCCATCGCTGTTTCCGCGTGCGCTCTGGGAGGATGTAAACACAGACAGCCAGGACATGCGTAAAGTCCCGTGCTAAGTATACGGCCGAATGCTAACGGCTAAAAGTTCAGTCTCTGCAGCGAAGAGCGATCTCTTTAACAGTGAAGTGTCCAGGGTTGCACCACTTGTTGCTGATGTACATTATGAAGCCGCCTACTTTACTTTTGCCTCACGCCGCGGTGTCTCTGACAGCGCGCGCCAAAGAGAAGCCGAGTAGCTCCATGTTTTTGGCCAGATTGTGTTGGCTGTTGCCCAAAGTCTCTGTAAGCATGAACAGACCTCTCGATAGATCAACACTGACAACCTGACCAACCCAAGGTTCATCTGTCTTATTTGCCAGGCATTTACATTTCCCATGATCACTGACAGGACTGGTGGTTTATATCTCCGGCTGCGTTCTTTCTTGGCGATGGCCTTTTTTTTCCTCTTCGGGTCACGGGTCCCTCTGTATCTTCTTCTCAGCTCTTCTGGAATGTTATGCCGTATTCCAGCCTTGCTTTTCATCAGACTGAAAGGTTCAGTTCTCTTGTAGACAAGCTTGTGGGTTAAGACTTTTCTTTCACACTCACATTCAAACAGAGCAGTAGACCGGCAGCACACCTGACCCATCGCCATCTTCATCCTAAACTGATTATCTGTGGGAACCTGGGTGGATGGTAGCTCCCATGAGGAGAAATCCTATAAAGTGGGAGTTGTAACCATTTTGGAGGTAGTTGTTAGCTAGTGGATTGTCTTGAGAATGACTGTGAAATGGCAACAGAAGAAGTGGAAAGTCCTGAGACTCTGCCTCAGGACTATGAGCTGAGAGCGTGAAAGTGGTGTCAGAAGCAAACAAGTAAAAGCACAATGCAGAAGATGACAAGAGGAAAAAAGACTGACACTCTCTACGCAATAGTTGATATTTATAAAAAGCAAACTTGATGGGAAAATGTGCGGTCCTTCTGGCTCTGACCAGGCGTGCGCACAAAAACGGGTGAAATGAAAGCGACACCGTCGGCAGATGGAAGAAACACGTGAAAGTGAAAATGACAATACTGCCTCTCATAAATAACATGAAGACTTCACAAAGCAAGTCTTACAATCAACAGCCTACACGAACACCCGTTTGATGTGATCAGCAGTGAAACAAACAAAAAAAAACGAAAATTACAACCAATTCAAATGAACACATATTTGCAATAAGAACATTAAGTATGTTCTGCAATAATGACATGTTGTGCAATTCATCCTCATAAATAATATATTTAACAGAACGAAATAATGTACAAAACTGATGTTCTCGTCAGTGTGTCAGTCTGGCGGAGCAGATATAAGGTCTTGAGCGTGCGAACTGACGGACAGACGTACTAATAGTCCACTGGGGAAAGTTGTTTTCATATTAAAACATTTCTTCATAAGCTATATTATGGTATTCATGCATATGCCTTTAGTTTGTTTTATTTTTGATAAAACCATGTATGGCGTATGTCTCAACCATTCACAAGCAACAAGAAATTACATTTGCGCTGATCAATTTCCCATTTCCACATCGATTATTACCGACATCTGTAGCTTGTCAGATGCAATTAAATGGAGGGAAATAAAATGCCTCATCACCCAATGGCTGATTTGGCGCACTTGGTAGATGTGGCAAAAGGAAGAATCCGGATGTGACGCATCTTTAGACAGCAAGAAGACTTGCTGGCAAGCGATGACAAGTGGCTTCTGAGCCGGTTCAGACTTCCTCGAGCCGTCCTGTTGGACCTCTGCGGGCTTTTGGGCAGAGGAGCACTCGGAGGAACCACGCGTGTCACTCGGTGCATGTGAATTACTTCCCGATAGAGCGCTAGGCGTTTTCATGCCTCGACTTTGATGTCCGACCATTTTCTTTTTATTTCGGCTACGGCCCGAGGTTGTGAGGCTACAGCATTTACAGCGTCTGCCACCATTTGCCACCATTTTAGGCATTTAGTAATGCCCACACTGTGCCCTCCAAACAACATTCTTCTCTTTTCCACCTCGCCAACGATAGCTTCTACTTCACATTGAGTGAAGTTTCATTTTTGTGATTTCCTCTCTGTGTTTGCCATGATCTCGCAATCCATGAACATTAACTTGTGGGCATTTCACGGACTATTTATGGGCAACCACGGGCGTGTCATGAAGCCGCAAAAGCTGCGCTGCACCCATGATTGATTAGTGATTTACATTAGGAAGATCACGTAGGATGGTTTTAAATCTAGATATTTCTGTCTTGTCGCATGTCCTATATTTCATTAAATACGCCACTTCTGACGCAAATCCTAAGTAAAGTTTTATAAATGAGGCCCCTGATCTTTTTGACATTTGAAAGGAGAGCTACTGTTTGCCGCTGGCCTATAGAGGAATGTGCTATTCAGCTTATCCCATTGCTCACAGGTAAAGCCCGAAGTGCATATGTGCTTATGGATTTTGATGAATCTGAAGACTATGAGATGGTCAAAGAAGTAATTCTGGCCAAAATGAGATCCCAGCAGAGACATACAGGAAAAGATTTTGTGCTCTGAACATCAATCCTGGAGAGACCCCACGTGAAAGAATGAGAAAGAACCCAGCCAGGTTTTGGATTTCCAAATTCCAGCTGTTATAGCTGTTCTCCATAGAATGACCCCAGACTTAAAGTATGGGTTGACAATGTCTCAGAAACAGTAGGGTAGAAGACCAGTAGAGTGTCTGACAGATGAGATGTATCTGACAAAAAAGGGTATCCTTCACTAACATCATGGAACAGTTGAAGTCTTAGCACTGCCACAATGTCTTACACAGAATGTTATGGGGATTGATCATTCCATCCCATGGGCTGGTCACCTAGCTTTCCAGAAGTCACCCAACAGAATAGCTAATAAGTTTGTTTGGCCTGCTATGTATACCCAGTTAAAGGAGTTCTGTGCTTCATATGTCAGTTAACAGCACCACAGGGAGTTGCCCGAGCTCAACTCCAGCACTTTACCATATTGAGACCCCCTTGACGAATAGGCATGGAGATAGTGGGGCCACTTGAGAAAAAAATCATCAGGTCATAAATACATTTTGGTTATCTGTGATTATGCCACACATTACCTGGAAGCTTTTCCCCTAGGATCAGTTAAAGCAAGACAAATACCAAACTGCCTTATTCAGCTGTTCTCCAAAGTGGGCATACTTAAAGAGATTTATGACAGACTGTAGCACCAACTTCCTTTCCAAACTGTTACAACAAGTGTATAGTCTGCTAGGAGATAAGGGCATTAAGACCTTTGAACTTCTCTATAATTAAAAGCCAGGTCAGAGGACCACTTGATCTCCTCAAAGATTACTGGGAAAAGCCAGTGACGGATAAAGACAATGTGGTGTCCTACGTCCTAAAGATGAGAGAGAGGTTTGAAAATATGAGCACTTTGGCACAAGAACACGACGGCAGCTCAAGCACAACGGAAGAGGAAATGAGACCCGCTGAAAACAAGCCGAGCTATCACAGATGTGTAATATACGAGAGGATCCTTTAAACGTGCTTTTATTATTGGTTATTATGAAGCGCCTGTTTGCATATCATTTTATTTTTAATCCATGTTGTCAGTGCCCTTGTTATGGCGAAACAGAGCTGGAATGAGCCAGGGTTAGGTTAGGAGAGGCTAACACGCGCTAACAACAATTAGCCTTGGATGAACATAAATCCATGCGGAAAATGCAGCAATCTGCATCTTGGCTGTACATAAATATGTGGGAATAACATCAGCCTTTATTTTGTCGGGACACGACCGGGCTTGAAATCCATGTGATTGTTTGAGGTTTTCTAAGGACTGAGCGGCATTTCTGCTTTGAAAAGCTCACACACCGCCCCAAAGCCGGTGTGTGAGCTGGCCGATCCGAGCTCTGCTCGGACACAGTTCTACCTGGAGACACGGTTCTCCTGAGTTCGGCAGCTCGTTCAGCCAGAGCTGCGGGACGGATCGAAGTCTGAAGCCTCCCACACATAATGAAACAACAAAACGCACATGTAACAAAGCATCCTCCCTTCCCCTCAAACACAAAGCTATAAGTCCGGCTACTCTGCTCAGAGACACGGTTCGCTCCGTCCACCGGCAGCCACGCCTCGGCCGGGGTTCGGATGTCAGAGGGCCTGGCGCTTCTCCCCGCCGCCCCCTCGTGAGGGTGTAGGAGAAAGGAGAGAGAGGGGAGAGGAAGGAGCCGGGGGGTGAGCGGAAGCGCTGACTGTCTGCCAGAGCAGCGGTCGGTCCTGTTGAGCTCAAAGCCTTAACTGTAGCGAAACATCCATCTATGCATGACATAAAACCAGAGCAGTAGTGACCCATGAACTGAAAAACTGTTTATATGAACAACGATCAGATCAACAATCGGCATAGCCCACCTACCTCGATCAGAAAGAAATTTCAATCCGTACTAGTTTGATCGTGGCAGAGTATTCCGAACGGCGTGTTTACATGACGCATTTTTCTTCCGATCAGGCGTTCTTTCCGATTACTTTTGTCCATGTAAACACAGCTAATGACTTGGTCATCTCAACCGCGATGATGGTGCAAAGTTGTCTTGCTCTCCCTCCTGGACCTCCTCCTCTCTCTTGTTGGCCTACTCCTGAGTTGAACACCTCTCCATTGTTGGCCTGCTCCCCGTCCTCCATTGATTGAAACTCCCCTTCCTCGTTTGCTTGCTCCTCTCCGTTGTTGGCCTGCTCCTCTTCCTTGTTGTCCTCCTTCTCTCCCTTGTTAGCCTCCTCCTTTCCCTCCTCTGATTGGTACTGCTCTTCCTCGTTTGCCTGCTCCTCTCCGTTGTTTGTCTTCTCCTCTTCCTCCATGGCCAGCTTTTCTCCCATCTTTGACTCGAACTCCTCTTTCCCTGATTCTGCCTTCATCCATTGTGTTTGTTTGGAATCTTCATCAAATTGTGCATTCTAAACTTGCATTTCTACATGTGGTCACAGCATTAGCAACAAGTGTCTTCAATTTTGAGTCGATGTGTGTAATGAATGACGCCAGGTGTGTTTATTGTGTTCAAATATTGCTGACTGTGGTAAGCATTTTGCATCACATGAGCAGAGTTCTTTTGCAACCTGTGTTTCAGCAAAGAAAAACATGTTAAGATTTATGAGAACGGAGGATTGTGTTTTGTGAATTGTGTCTTCATGTGAAATGTGTTTATGATATTGGAAAGGTTGCTAGATTTAGTAAATGTATTTAGACAACTGGTCATTTGGTTTAGGGGATTGGTTTTTGTGTTTTTGCATTTGAGAAAAATCCTTTTTGAGGTCACAGTCTTGCTGGAGCCCATTCCGCCCAGTGTTGAATCAAGATGGGGTACATCATTGATGTTTTCCCGGTCGACTGCAGGGACACACAGAGATATACTACTCTCACACTTTTTCTAGCACTTTTTAGAGTCATCATTTAACCTAAAAAACATATTTTTTACTATGGGAGGAAACCAGACTACCTGCTGAAAACCCCACATGCACTTACTGGTGTGGTTACAAACTAAACTAAACTAAAAACTTAGAGAACATGCAGACTTCGTGCAGGAAACTCCCTGCTGGGATTGAACAAGATATCTTGCTGTGATGCAAAGTACTATGAACTACACCACAATGCAGGCCAAACTAAAAACTCCCACAGTAAAAACAAAACAAAAGAAAACACATGAGTTAACAATGATGTTAACATAAAAACCCATAACAACCAAAAAGAAGAAAACTTTCTCATTTTAACAATTTAAAACAATTTTTAAATCACATCGAGGGAAAAGTTTAATGAAACAAAAGAAACTATACTTACTAAAATAGAGAAGCAGATCAGACTTTCATTTTGTTCTTTGGGTGAAAAAAGGAGAATTAGTTCCTCCTTCGTCCCTTACCTCCAACGTCTTATTTCTCCTAAAGCTTTATTTCCTCCTTTAAACACAGCTAATCTTTTTCTGAACTCTGGTTTCATATTTTTTTAAACCTTTTAGAATACCTAAAATTATTTTGGAATGACTTCCTTGTCTATTTCACCCAGAGGAATTCGAAACTCCTCAAGAGTTCATGTTTAAATCTATCGTCATTTAAGGACATGTTGAATACATATAAAGTTATTATTTGTCTCTTCCTGATGTGGGTCCTTGGCCAAGACCCTTCACTCTTATGACTACCTCTTAGAACTTGTAAAATAATGAAACACATGTCATGTCTTGTCCATCTCAGATGTTGCCAGCCAAACATCGTCAGCTGTAGGAAACAGAGCACTCCGATGGAAAGTGGTCTACCGGAACAAACGGAAATGAACTAGATGTGAAAACCAAGGTTCTGTTGGAAAGGTCCCACTTAAGAAAAATCAGATGTACAGGTGAATGGATGCTTCAAAGCCCATAATCCAGGCTTTTTACAAAGCAACAAGTACCTCAATCTTCCAGCATTATCAATCAGCAATGGCTGTCGTAACCAGAGATTGAAGAGAGGTACAACACACAGGGAACACCACTATAGAGCTGGCTTCCATGCTGGGTTTGGTTTTCTCCCATTTGTTCTCATGAACAAGCATCTTTATAATTATTAAAGTTAAAGTATGTAGCAGTTTATTGCTTTAGTAATGCTTCATTTTCATTTTTACAAAAAACTTTTTCCAGTGTACGTTTCTTAACTGTTAGGGTTTTATCAGGATTACCTTGTGTCCATTTTGCTTGATCTTATCTTTCTGATAAGATGGCCCATATAATGAGGCTATAATCACAATTTCTGGTTGGGAGATTAGATCAAGCACCTCCTGTGAGTGATGTTCTGTAGCTCCTCCAGCAAATTACCAAACTGACTTCAAGTCAGTTATAGTTAGTTTTAAAAGATTTTGTTTGAAGCTGTAAAAAAGATGACAAAAAAAGAAGTAATAAAACTCTGAAGTGACTTGAAAAGAAGGAAACACTAGCTACAGAGCAGTGTAATTGTGTCCAGAGTGTGTGGGTTGTTGTTGGCTTCAGCCTCTGACAGAAAACCTGAGAGAAGAAGAGACAGAGAAGAGCAGAGGAGAGAACAATGTGACTTCACATCCCTTCACTTCCCTCTGTTTCTGACATGGATGCTCCACATTTACAGGTAAAAACATGACAGAGATTCAAACAGCCTTTCTGAAGCATGAACATGACTTTATTTGTGATTTCTTAATGCTGATGGCAATGAGCTGCTAACCACATTGACTTCCGTGTATTCTTTAAACATGCATGTTAAATGTCTAAGATGTTCATGAAAAGGATCAACAGAACATGTTTGTGTTTCTCTCTTTCTCTAAACTGTAGACGCTCAAACATTTGAACAGAAGACTGTCAGAGTTGGAGATGAAGTCACTTTGAAATGTGAAAATGCTAATGATTTCAGTGATGGATGTTCCAGAATCACTTGGCTGTATAGTAATTCGAAAGAAGCATTTTCCCTGTTTGAACACAGGAAGATTCACAATAATGTTGGATCTAAATCAGACAGACTGAGTCTTACAGAGAAATGTTCTCTGGTGATAAAGAAGATCACAGATGAAGATGCTGGAACTTACAACTGCAGACAGTTCAGCACATCAGGACACATGGTGACAGATTTTCAGGTTGGACTGAATGTTATAAAAAGTAAGTTTTGATTTTAATATTTGAAGCTTTAAGTTTGTGAATATGACACTGAAACATACAGCAACTGATATGCAGATAAATATGAAGACTTCTATTGTTTGGTCTTTTCTAGTTTAAACATCTAAATGTAAAATTATTCAAACTCAGTTTAAGAAAGCGTGAACTGTGTGTGAAACAGTTTTTGAAGTTTTTTATAGTTTCTTCATTACATCAGAGGACACTTGTTTCATCAAACTTTCTGCTTTGTCATAGATCATGCAGTCTTCCAAAAAAGACCTAAACTAAGATTCAAACCATCTTCTGCTTTTATATTTGCAGTTGAATCCACAACAACAGAATCAGTTCTGCAAACAATAAAACCATCAAGTGCAACAGATAATCTCTCTGAAACAAGTATATCAATTATGAATACAAGGGAGCCAAAGAAGAAGAAATTTATAGTGACTATTTTAAAAAGACAGAGAAACCTTCAAGCAGGATGCTTTCTTTGCTAGTTATTTTGAGTGTTTTAAAACGTGCCAAGATCTAGATTTTCTTAACTTCCGTGATTTTCTTGATTCAAAATTGTTCAGATCTGGAGCTTCTGAGGCTGCTGCTTTAAATATTCTTAAAACTCATCCGTATAAATGACTTGTTTCCAAAGTTTCATGTGTCATAATGTGACTGCATTTATTTTGCGTGTCACTCCTCTGTTTTTGCTTCGGTTTTTCCCAATGTTTTTCATGTTTTGTTGTTGGTTTTGTGTTTACCTGCAGTGGTTTTGTAAATACATTTTCAAAAGTGTTTTATAAATAAAGATTTTAGCTGCAGCTTCTGCTGGTCACAAACCACACAACTGCTTTAACTTGAACAGACTTAACAATCCAATGAAATGCTGTGGAGAAAAGAGCTGTAACTTTTTCTAACTTTTCCTTAATGTTTTCTCTGTTGAAGCTCCAGACATGACAGCAGTGATCACTGCAGCTGTAATTGTTGCAGCATGCTTAATAGTTGTTGTCATGTTGATGGGATGGAGGAGGATTAAAGGTGAGAACATTCCTGCTGCTGGAAACAGAAGATTATTTGAGATGAATTTCTGATTCTGAATTTAATTCTGACTTTTGTTTCTGCAGAACGAAAAACGTTAAGGAGCAAATATGTTGAGTTTTGAACTGAATACTGACATCTTGGACTTCTATAGTGATTTTCAGGGCCATAGTTCCAAACTGTATTTCATGGTTCTCCAGCACACAGAGAGTTTGACCTTTTCTGTTATTTGTTTAAGTATTAGAGTAAGTATTTCATGTGGAGGACATCCTCAAAAGTTTACATCAGGGTGGCAAGGCAGCTAATATGTTGAATTGGCTCCAGAAACTCTGACTCCAAAAGGGATTCAGCCGAATTAATTGATGAATTTTTACAAAAACTAAACCCAATAAATTATATTAATTTTATGGATGACATTTTTTTTTTGTTAGGAAGCAGCTGTTTGCGGGTCTGGAATCATAGGTGGTGTGTCTAACCCCGCCCCACCTCTCTCTACCTGTTTGTTGTTTTGCCCCTGGAGGGGGACTCCAGTGTGTTCTATACAGACAGTGCAACATACGGTCATCGTAGCATCAAGGTGACAGGATAGTTGGGGCGCCGTAACGCAAATTTAATATTCTTTACGCTGAAATGCTGGTTTTTGTCCAGGAAAAAGGCTTTTTTGGGGCGCTCATGTGTCCCCTACAAGAAAAACTTTCCATCCCATAACAGACTTTGGTCGGCGTTCACAGCTGCAGACACGCCCCCTCCGCGCGTTCATGCTGCTCTCTTCCTGCTGCCCGCTCGCACTATCTGACGGTGTTAAAGGTCCCTGCATGGCTGGGGCCCCTGCCCTTGCGTGCCCTCTATTCCCTTTGGCCCTCGGCTTAGGGGCTGTAGTGGTGGGACCTCCCGCTCCAGTGAAATGCGGCTTGTGGATGGTTGCTCCTGGGCATCTGTCTGTCTGCCGTGTGATGGTTTGTGTCGTCTTATTGTATGAGCATCAATGCATGTAATGTAAGTTAGTTACAACACCCATCCCATGACCTTGTATTATCACCCCACCCTCCCCCCCATCCTGTCCGACTGGTTAAAACTCAAGAAAGTGCACATCTGTTACAAAATGGGTTTATATTAAGACACTTGAAGAGTAACAAACAACCCCGATTGTAAAAGCAAAACATGTCCATCACAAGAGGCACTCAGCTGCGCATTCTGTGTGTTCATTTGCTGGACAAAAAAAAAATACAGATTTGAAAACAAGTGTATTTATTTTTTTCTCACGACTATTTTTCTCACTACTAACTTAAAACTCAGATTAAAGATGGGTTTCTTGAAAAGATTGCTCTTATATCAACTTTATTTTACTTGGACTAAAGTCTTTTTAAATAAGTGATTCTGTTGTTACATCTGTGTTGTTTCTTTTAATGAAAGCACAGTTCTGAGTGTAATGACGATTGCAGTGTGTGGGGTGAATTAGTATTCTGTGATGTCAAACAAGCTCTGTGTTCCTCTCCATCAAACAGTGCAAACTAACATTTATCATCTTGTGTTCTTCATGTGACCTCAGATAAAAACAAAAACCTCTTCACTGCCCAGAAATAATCCTTATAAACTTCTCATTTTAAACATTTTTTGGCATTCTCGGTGGCCATCACCGACACAACACATTAACTTAACACACAAAATATTAACTTAACAACACAACACATTAACTCACACCATAACACATTAACTCATGGCCAAGAAGGGTCACAACACAACACATTAACTTACCTCACAACACTTTAACTCACAACAGAAGTAAAGCAGCAATTGAAGTGCTTTTATTCTGAAATGTCCACTGGGCTGAGCGGCTAACTACCTAACAGAAGTTAATGTCACAGTGAGCTGTGGAGGGAGCATGTTATTGCTACAAGAGAAGCTAGCAGCAGTGTTGCCAGAAACTTTCTCTTTATTACAATTCTACTTCCTCTGAACACACACAATATGAACGCACACTCCTCCCTCCCACCCCTCTCTGTCTCTCCTCTCCTTTCTTCCGCTCCCTCCCCTCACACATGCACGTGCGGTCCCCAACACACACGCGCCCGCACGCACACACACAATGAATGAAAGAAGGCCGGTCCGCTGAAGAAATATTCAATACTGTCTGTCCTCCTTTTACACAGCTTTCGTTGAGTTTTTCCCCCTACTGGACTGGTTTAGCACCCGATCCGATGATTTTTCAAAATAAAAGATAGTTCAGACTAATAATGAAAGGATTGATAAACACAGACCGCTCCATGTAGCGATCAGACCATAACTTTAGCTGGTAGCTCCTCCCACACGCGGCCGCGGTGTCAAGCTTTAAAGAACACAATTTCTAAGAGGGGGGGCGGCAAACCCCCAACAACAGGTTAGATGACCAAGAGCCCGTTAGCGTCTCTGCCTGAATGCGTTTACTGAAAGCTGTTATAAGTTCAACAGCCACCGCGGCTACGTGATCGCTATTATATGTTATTCTTGAGAAAAAACACTGAATCAGCCTAAAATGTCCCCAAATTATGCAAACCCGCCCAAAGCCATTTTTACCCGGAATTTAGAACCAAAACTGCCCAATCTGGCAACACTGCTGCCAGCTTCTCTTGTAGAAAAAACATGCTCCCTCACAGCTCACTGTGACATTACTTTCTAGTAGGTAGTTAGCCGCTCAGCTGAAGTAGAAATTTCAGAATAAAAGCACTTTAATTTAGCACAGTTACTTCCGTTGGCATGAGTTAAAGTGTTGGCAGAAGTAAGTTAATGTGTTTGTGACCCTTCTGAGCCGAGTTAATGTGTTGTGTTGTGAGTTAATGTGTTGTGTTGAGTTAATGTGTTGTGTTCAACTGGATATGTGTTGTGTTATGAGATGACAATGATTGTGTTAATAATTATGTGTTGTGTTGTGAGAGTAATGTATCATTAATGTAAAGTTAGTGTATTTGTGTATGAGATTAATGTGTTGTATTTGTGACCCTTCTAGGCCACTGTAGCATTCTCATTAAACTAACAATAAACAGACTTTCTCTGTCAGGTCAAGGAGCATTACCCCTTTCGGTCTTGAAGGATCCTCCAAAATTCCATAAGGAACAGCAGACATGGACCTATATCCCACATTTACAGAAGTGAACTTTGTATGTTTGGTAAAACCAAATTCATTGTTATGTGGAAAGCCCTTCCATTATTTTGAGGAGACACAAGTGTTCTCCTGGAACAGGTGGATTGAACACCTCACATTACACCCTCTGCTTATTTTCATCCAGTCTGGGTGTCACTTTTAATCTGATACATAGCTTCTCTGTGAGTCCTGACACAGCAGACATGTGACCATCTGCTTTCATCACGTGGTCAAAACCTGAAAAGCATTTTTGTGGGGGGGCAGGAAGAGTTCTGACTACAGACATCAGGATAGAAGGGACAGGCAAACCTCCTCTGCTGCTCCTCAATCTTCCTGCTCCATTGTCCACCATCCCAGAATAAGCCTTGGTGGAAGATGAAGAACAGTTTTGTTAGACTTCTCCAGCACAGTGGACACACAGAAAAGTGTTGTCTGCTTCTTGAAACTCATACAAATCATCATGAGTCGAAAGATGATCCTCCAGCTGTGAGAATGTCAGAGCAGAAAGTTCATGTTCCTCCTCTGACTGTCTTCAGCTGCAGACTCCTCCAGAAGATGTTGGTTCCTACGCCTCCATCAGTTTCTCCAGGAACACCAACAACAGGCGGCAGGTAAGCTGTGAGACTGCAATGATGATTTAATGAGGATCTTATCACTGAAACATCAGTCTGTCCAAAGTGTTGTTGCTGCATCATCTAAAACATTGACATTACTGCGGCTGTAGATGTTTGTGGATAAGATCTACAGTTGGTTCTCTATTGTTTTGTCTCCCAGTTGTGGACAAAAGGCAGAGGAGATGCAGTGACCTACAGCACTGTCAAAGTGTCCTCTTCTTCTGCTCATGTCCACACTTTAGTCCATCAGCCTCCATTAAACCAACAGATGAGAGTCACAGCAAATGTTCATCCTAAGGCTTTGTTGTGTTAGAATCCTGCATTTAGATCTTGAAGATCATGTTTTTATGCAAGCTGCAGGACTTTCACTTCACATCTGTTCATTTTAACATTTATATGTACAGTACACCCCTATATTTGAAGGGGTGAGGGACCAGAGACACCCGCAAATTTGCAGAATCCACGAATACTGAGAACCACCCACCCTCCACACCCTCAAACAAAGCATGTCCCTCACCCGATCAGACATTTACTCAATGGAAAGATTTTAAGTTTTTTATTCAGAGCAATAGACTGTACTGTAGCAATCCTTTTTAATGCACATTAGGAATGTCACTTTGAGCCCTAAAACCAGGAGACTGTGCTTCCTCCTTCCCCGTTATCCGGCTCCTCTTCCTCATTGTCTGGCTCCTCTGATCTGAACTCCTCTTCCTTGTTGGCCGGCCCCTTTTCCTCGATTGTTCGGAAACTCTTCCTCATTGGCCAACTCCTCTTCCTCCTCTGATTTGAACTCCTCTTCCTCGTTGGCCTGCACCTCATTGCCAGCTCTCCACCCTCAAATTCCTCTTCCCCTGCCTTCATCCATTGTGTTTGTTTGGAATCTTCATCAAACTGTGCATTCTAAACTTGCTTTTCTACATATGGTCACAGCATTAGCAACACGTGTCTTCGGTTTGGTCGATGTGTAATGAATGGCCTTGGGTGGGTTCATTGTGTTCAAATATTGCTGACTGTGGCAAACATTTTGCATCACATGAGCTTTCATTTAAGAATATGAGCAAAATTCTTTTGCAACTTGTGTTTTAGTAAAGAAAAACATGTTAAGATTTATGAGAATGGAGGATTGTATTTGGTGAAATGTCGTTTCATGTGAAATGTGTTCATGATATTGGACAAAAGTGGCTAGATTTAGTAAATGTGTTTAGACAACTGCATTTGGTTTAGGGGATTGGCTTTTGTGTTTTAGCATTTGAGAAAACTGTAATATAAAATAAACCAAAAATTGAATTTTAATACAAATCTGTAGCAGAAGAAATTGAAATAAATACATTAGCCCTTTCTTAAGGTTTAATCCAAAAATGTAAATGGAATAAGTTTGACTAAAAGATCAGAAACCAACCTTATTTGACATTTGGATTATAAACAGATAAAAACATTCAGGAAGTGCAGTAATGAGCAACAATCCTGGTGCTTTGTGTTTCACCCTAAAATCTGATTCAACAGACAAAAAATATATGAGGCTTAATATTTTTAATTTTTCTTGTTGTAGTATTGTAGTATTATTGTAGTATGAATGAAGAGTGAATGAGTAATGGACACATTAAAGTGCTTTGAGTGTCTGGAAAGAGACAGATAAATCCAATCCATTTTTATTTAACAAAACATATATTTAAAATAATAAGTATATTAACAAGTAAAAAACAAAAATTATTGTCTGTCTTTGGTGGTTGAATAAAATGTAGTCAAAGCTGAAAACAAAGAAAGAAATAGAAGACTGACTATTAAAGTTTAATTCAAGCTAGAAGAAAGAAATTACAGAATTCTATATGTGAGAAACTTTGCAAGAATTGTTTCTATTACACATAAACAAATTACCAACAATTCAGTTTTCTAGTATGCTGATAAAAATTCTACTGTATGCACCAAAGTTAGCCAAAAATATGTCTCCAATTTGATATGACACAAACCCAAAGATTTAGATAAGATAATAAAAGTTACTCTCCAGATCTGTGACTCACAGACAAAGTCATTTTTGTCATTAAGGTGTGGATCATCTCATAATACGTTCATTCTGTTTAAAAACAGAGACCACACTGACTCAGTCTGCATGAAAATCCTGAGGCTCACACTGGGAGGCTCCTATAATACCAGTGAAAAGCATCATCCCAGACTCTGGACAGTCCTTTGAGAAGCATTTCTATTATTACTGACAGAAGGCCGGTTCCACAATGGTGCGGGTCTGGTGGTTTTGTTTTAACTGTAATGAACTTCTGAGTGGCGTTTATACTTTTCAAGTGACTCGATCATCTCCAGGGTTTAATTTGAACCAAAACGGCATCCTGCTCATTGACGCGCTGAAGCAGAGGAGAGTGGCGTGTTCGTCCACTGAGGCAATACAGAAATGAAAAAAAGAGGTGAATTGCATTCTCTAGTTTTTGGCTGCTTAGGTCAGATGTCTACACGCTTAGCTGTGGGATTGGAATATAAAACAATTATGAACCTTATGTCATGGTTTGAGTTTCTTTTGTATTGGTTTTTGCTTTCTGTCTTGTTCTGTCATGGTTAATTCTGTTCCTGTTTTATTTTGAAAGGTTCCTGTCTTGTCTTGTTTCTTGAGTTTTTACTTCCTTTGGTCCCCATCTGCCCTGATCGTGTTCACCTGTGTCTTGTCTGCCCTGTCTGTATATAAGTCTTGTCTCTGCTTCCTCCTGTGTTGGTCCATTTTCCTGTCTGGTGTTCATGTCATGCCATGTTCCTGCGTTCCTTGTCTGTCTCATGCCACGTCACAGTGAGTTTTGTTTTTGGCTTTGTCATCCTGCTAGACGCATATTTTTGTTTATGTTCAAACCACTAGCCTGATCCTCATGCCTCGCCTCTGCATCTGGAGTCCAACGGCCTCTCTGAGCCACCCTCCATCATGAACCTTACCATTTAGAGTGATTGTTACACAAACTTTCAAAGAGAAAAACAAAACAAAAACAAAAAAACCACAACATTTATTAAGGCAGTGGTCTCCAACCTTTTTCAGGCCATGGACCGATTTAATGCTTGCCATTTAATATTTTTTAGCTTCCTGTTTCACCAGAAAACCCATTTCCATGTCAATGCTACTGCAAAAAATGTAGTTTAAAAAACCATCTGGATTTGGTGAAGGAAAAATTGTTGATTTGAAAAAGTTGTCTAGGATTTGTCAAAATTCTGTAAAAAAGCAACACTAAAGTATTTTGTTTTTGTTTATGCCATTATAACATTGAGAACTCAACCTAGCCTCTAACATCTTTCAGTGTAAAAAGATATTTCATTTTTTTGTCTGCAAATACCATCTTTTATTTTTCTTTGAAGTTGGAGGCTTATTTCAAGTTTTCTCACTGGACACTCATAAAAACTTTCCAAATGTGTTTTTTTTTCAGAAGCTTTTGAGCCTTTTAGATTTTAACTCGGTGGTCTGAGCAGCTGCTTGAAGTCATGTGACGCGTCAAGACAGACAGATGTGGTTAGAACAGAATCCAGTAGTTTTCAAATCAAACAGAAATAAAATAAAACAAATTAAAAAATGGATGATTGTGAGGCGGCTGGGTAGCTCGGTTGGTAAGGTAAAGGGCTACAACGCAAGAATCCAGGGTTCGATTCCCGGAGGGGAATCGAGCAATAAACAATTGCTGAGAACAATTACCATATCAATGGCGAGCAATTCACATCACCCAGTGGGGGTTCTTGGGCAAGACCCCTAACGCTACTGCCTCCCGGGCGCAGCTCGCCTGCTGCTCACCACTCCCCCAGGGGATGGGTCAAATGCGGAGAACAAATTTCGCACACCAAGGTGTGTGACAGAAAGTAGCACTTTCTTCTTCTTCTTTCTTCTTTGATAGGTGACTCCGCCTCAGACACAATCATCTGTTTTTATATATGTCACACACAGTACCATCTGATGACGACTCTGACGAAGATAAGACATCCATTGAAACATGTCAGGTATGTGGAAAAACACAACCATGTCTGATACTAAAAGAACCGAAGAAGTCAGTGAACTAATGACAGTATGTCGGATACACAGAGCAGCAAGACACTCTGGATTATTAAAGTGACTCCATCTACTGTCCATTCAGCAAAACTGATTATCAAATGTCCATTGGTTGTGCAGTGATGCGATCAGGTCATTTAAATCCTGACTGCCACACGACTATGGCTGTTTTCTGGTGCCACCACTTCCAATGACAACCGTTCTGCATCATCTTTTGTTTTGGGAATTTATTCTCACCTTTTTCAACTTTAATTTCAACACCGCTCTTCATGGGAGTCTAAAAGGAGGGCGCCGAGCGCCCACATCTGTATCTTCCTGAGTCTGACATCTGCAGCCTGTTGATGGTTATCCTTAATGCTCCTTCATGATAGCTGATGCTGTATCTTCCTCGTTGAGCTGTGCTGGAACCAGTTTTGATGAGTGCATTACTTTTGCACTCTTCTTTGCATAAATATTTGGAGCCACCACCAACCAGAGTAAAAATGAAAGAGACATCTTGATGCGTCACTGCTGCATAGATGGGATCTCTATATCAAACGATGGTATGAGGCATGTGAGATTCTGTATAAAGCTCCTAGAAACAAGAATACATTTTAAAAAATTCTCTTTCAAAACGTTATTAAAAAATACACTTCCTAAATAGAATAGATTTAAGTTTTTATGTGAAATGTAAAAGTCAAGGTAGACTCCAGTTGTCCAAATCCCAAAATCCACTAAAATTTATAAATAAAAAAAAAAAAAAAACATTTATTAAATCAGTCTACATTAGCAGTATTAGTAGTATCTGACATTTGCATTTACAGTTGAAACTCACATTTCCTTGGTTAAAAAAGTAGAAGGATACATGTCCTAAGATCATCCCTGCCTACTTGTTGTCCTTTCAATTCATAATGTTGACATTTATGATGCTTAATGAGTAATGCTGACTGAGTGTCTTTGCAGTTTGCCTTGTGTTGACGCCCACTGACACATCAGGAAAACCATTTACTATCTTACTACAAAACATAGTTCCTGTTCTAAAGGTTCTTTTTATCCAAATATTCAAAGAACAAACTTCAACATACACACATTTTTAAACACCGGTTTGAACAGAACACAATTCTTCTGATATAGTCGGGACTATCAACATTGTTGACAATAAAGGTGAAAAAACACCAAAAAAAATAAAAAACTTTTTTTATTAAAAACTATGTCACTGATCTGGAGAATTAGCAACAGGCTGAACTCAATGGATATTTATTGCACAATCTTACGCTCATAATAGTGTAACATATAAATCACTGAAACTAAGACATTTTCAAATTGAGTTCAAATGTTTACACAATGGTACATTTGAACTAAGTATTTTTTTACTAAATCCTGTAATAATGTATTTGAGCCAGGCTGCATGGGTGGGTAGTGGTTAGCGGCCTCACCTCATAGTAAGAACCCCCTGTTTGCTCGTAGGGGTGGGCAATCCCGGGGTCTTTGGGTATCGACCCAATACCAAATAATTGCAGGTCTAGTATTGCCAATTCAGTTATTTTTCTCTTGAAACGTCTCATTATGGAATAATTTTGGAAATACACAATTTTTATTATTTTTTTTATATTCACAGGAGAAATCTTTTGACAAATACAAAATGTTTATCAACTAGTATAGATAATAAAGCACTTTGAGGACCACTGCTTTACAGGTTCAGGGTTGACTCACCATCTTGTTTCATCCCTTTATGGATTTCCAAGAAAGGAATCAGCTTTGTTTAGGTCAACCTAATGGCCTATCAACAACAATGCCACTCAAATATAGCAAAATAAAATGTGAGTACAAATAAATAAAAGTAGTTGTTTTTGTTTTAACAGAACTTTTCAAGTTATACAGCACCTAATGGCAAGTGGCCTTAGTCTGCCATTTTTGAGCAATTGACAAGTAAACAATTTATATATCATTAAGGAAGAAGAACAAGCTTTATTAATCCCAAAAGAAATTAAACTGCAGTCAGCTGCTGGCATTCAACACACACAATAAAATAAACAATAAAAAGAATAAAGCCATCAATATTGAGATCTATTGAGGCTCTGCCTTTCTCTGCTTTGGGTATCAGACATTGGCGTCAACTTAGAGTCAGCCTCGGCAGCGTGTCTGCAGTTCACCCATAACAAACAACATCTGAACTTTTGCAAAGATGGATTTGCATAGTGTGCATAAAATATTTTGCTAAGCATTGCTAGCTCCGCAGAGAAAGAGGTATATGTTAGCCTGGGGGCGGTGCTGAGCAGCAAACTCTTCCTGGAAGGGGCTGTTCCTCACTTTATGATGTCACAATGTGAGAACCTGCTCATTTTTGTGGTTTGGGAGGTTTTGATGTGTGAATGGATCAAAATGGTCGCTTGAGTGGACAGTGCTGTTGAGAATTGTGAGTGAGGTGCGGTAAGGGGGTTCCATCTGAAGACCACTTTCTTCTCCACCATTTTAAGTGGGTTCAACTCCAGGTGGTTCTGGCTGCACCAGAGGAGTAGCTATTCTACTTCTTCTGTATATGCAGACTCATTGTCGTCCTGGATGAGCTCAATAACTGTGGTGTCGTCTGCAAACTTCAGGACTTTCACAGAGGGGGCTGCTGATGTGCAGTCATTGGTATAGAGAGCAGGGGTCGGGAAACTTTTTGGCCGAGAGAGACCAAAGCGTAAACATTTCTAAATATAATTTCGAAAAGAGCCAGCCACAATGATAATAGCGTCCTTTTCCCACACTGAGGCACAGAGACTTAACCTCTTTTAATGTTCTTTATTCTGGTTACTGCAGGCCGTAACAAACGTCGTACAACTTGTTCAGCAACTCCTGGATCTCTCCTTTGAGGCGCCTCACAACTTTATATTCCTTGCCTGCCGCATCAGCCCTCCCATTGTCCTTATTCGACCAATAGCTTCAATGAACTCCAGAACTTAGAATGGACCCAACAACAGTCAAATATGTTTAAAACTAAAAATACAAGTGAATGTGTGCATTTGATGTAATTTCAAAATAGTACAATAAGTCTGTTGATTCTTTTTAATAACATTGCTATGCTGCTGCTAGTAAATGATGAGTATTTCTTACTATTAATGCGACTTCTGGTGCTGCATTGTTTTGCTGATGCTCTTGTAGTCTGGCTGATAAGATGAAGATTGGCTTGTGCAGGAGTTGAGACTTCTGTCGGTTAGACGAGATCATACGTTGGTCTTAATGTTCTTAAGATGTGAAGGACTGCACTCACATACATGCGTGGAGCCAAACATTGTCAATACAGCAACACTCACACGCTGCAGTATGAAGAATGTGACAGGCAGCGCGTTCCAAGTTTTGAGAATCAGCTGGTCTGCGCGGGTTGAAGTTTTCATTTCTTCCCTTGTGTTGGCTACGCCAGTTCTGCGCCATCGTTCAAATCTTTCCAGATCTTCATTCATTGACCAAACTTATTCACCCACAAGTCACAGAGGCCTTCAGGTCGGCAGCTTGCGCTCAAAATCTCTGACAGAGACACAGCGCACTCGTGTGGATGGGTGATGAACTTAAAAAGACGAGTGCGTTCGCAAAATTCTCCAAAGTGCGCTTTGAATGACTGTAGGAGATTAGATGTGAAAGCACTGCTAGCTGCTGAAGATCAAGAAGATGCTATGGGTATCTTTAAATTCTGCCAGTTTTTCAAAGTGCAGCTAAACGACCAGTTTCAATGTTGGTGATGAAGAGTTCCAGCTTGTTTTCAAATGCAAACACTGCTTGTTGCAGGGATAAGATTGTATTTACAACGCCTTGCATTTTTACATTGAGGTGGTTTAAATGTCCAGTCATGTCCACGAGATAATAGAACTTCAGGAGCCACTCAGTGTCAGCTAACTCAGGATGCTTGACATTTTTCCTTTCAAGAAAAGTCTGGATTTCGCTCAAACAAACCTGCGTAAGCGGCTGAGCACCTTCCCCGCCAGGCAACCAACGCGTTGCTGGCGAAGCAGACCAGGATAACTGTTCCCAACTTCATCCAGCAGAGCTTTAAACTGGCGATCATTTAAAGCTCGGGCAACAATAAAGTTGACCACCCGAATGACCAGTAGCATCCCCTGTAAACTGCTCACCACACATCCCTGAGCACAAAGCGCCTCGATGTAGGATGCAGTGAAAACTTGAGATCACGTCTCTTTTCATGTTCACGAGAAGCGCCTTGAATCCTCCGTTTTCCCCACCATGCACAGAACACCATCAGGTGTACACAAAACAAGTTTGTCCATCGGTAGATTCTTTTCTTTAACAAACTCATTGGAAGGATTCAAATAAATCCTCCTCTTGTTGTCCTTTCAGTGGCAAACAGCAAGACTTTCCTCCAAGTAGTGTGTCACCAACCTTACCTTGCTATCACACTGAACTTCAGGATAAATTGCTCACGTCTGTTGACTCATCCAGGCGAGAGAAAAAAGCGATTGCGCATTTGTATTACTTCACGTAATAGCCTCAATTTGATTTGACATCATGATGGTCGATCGTGAATGGTTCTTGCAGACAGAGGCATGTCTTTTATCTGTTTAATTATCTTGTCTTTATCCAAAAAGTTGGCACAAAGTTCATTGGTAATATCAAGCATGAAAGATTTGGCAAATTCCCCATCTATAAATGGCTTTCCGTTTTTTACAATTGCCAGCAGCAATAAAACTAGCCAAATTCTGCTTGTTAGGTCCAAACACAGAGTTGCTGCTGTGCTTCCACTCTGGACAGTAGATCTTGACATGCTTTTTTTCTGCTGTCCATAGGACATTTCATGCAATGCAAATGCATGAAAATGCAAATGCAACATGGCGTGTCGCCAGTGTTGTATAATATTTGACCTTTTCATTGATGCAATTTTATCATTGCATATAAGGCACACTGCAGTCATATGTTTAGATGAAAGAAGAAGCTAAAAACACAAGTATACAATGGTTTGTTGCAACCATTGACTGTATTTGTGAACTGGAATGTGTGACTCCACCCCCCTCGCATTGCAAACAGGAAGTAGCAGGTCATTCTAGAAAACTAAAATCTCATTGACTTCTGTAGAAAAATAAACAGCTATTACTCAGTCATTATTGCTAGACTAACTATTATTTTTATGTTATGCCTTTTTATTTGCTGTGTTCTTAATGATCCTATTTTTTTTTTTCTTATATGTTACACCAAGTTAAGTCAAATGTGGAACTGATCTATCATGTAGGCATATGTATGTGTAATCTATGTTATGTTTTAAATGAAGCTGTAGTTGTGAACTGCAGTTTTCTTTTGCATATTTTCTCCTGTTTGTTAGACTCAGGGAGGTTCATGTTTGTCAGTCTCTTCCATTTTCTTTTGCGGGTGAGAGTTTAGATTTCAGTTAGGTGGGGTTTTGTTTGTTGTTTTGACATTGGTGCACTATGAAGCCTTTTTGCTTCACCTTTACGTTGTTGTTGTTTATTTATCGTTTTGCAAATAAACTTATTAATTTGTATGAGACCAGTCTTTTTGTTGTTAATTTAAATTTGAGGCAAACATTACTTTAATGTTCTCATCATTTTTTTCTATCAATCTGCTGATGGCTGATAGGATGAATCATTATCTTTGCAGTTATGCAAAGGAAATGTTGCAAGATAAACATTCACCTTTTGCAACTCTGACAGCAGCATTTTTTTATCCTGCAGCAGGTGCTCACATCTCAAGACAAAGTCACGTATGACAATTTTAAGAGTCTAAAAATGTCTTTAAGGCAGTGTTGTCCTTTTAGCCCTTTGCTCTTTTACTAGTTATATCAGGTTATGGCCCTTCATATTAAGAAACGTCAATTCTGAGGTATTACAGCTTTAGGAAGAGAATTTCAACTTTCCCAGCTAGCAGATGACACAAATACTTTTTGGCCAATAAACATGAAATAACAAATTGAATCAAAGGATTTAAGGACGTCTCTTGATTCTCTGCTTCGAAATGAACCTGAACAAATCTGTACAGTTTCAACTGAGGTGTGATTCACAGAAGTCAACAGTATTCCAAATTAAAACTTCACATACATATCTTGATATAATTACTGCAATTTGTAACATATTTATTGATAATGTTAATTTCAAGCCAATAACTGAACAATTTTTAAAAAGATATGATTTGTGGCTAATGGGAGATCTTTTATTTACTGGTAGAATTATATTATCTAAGCTGAGGGAATATCAAGATCTATTTATGTGTCTCTGTCTTTAGAAATACAAAACACACCTATAACTTATTAAACAAAACATTATTTGATTTTATTTGGAAAAGTAGATTACATAAGGAACTTGAACAGTCATGGGCTAATCCATGTCCATGAATCCCTTTTGAGGTCATAGTTATGAACTTAACCCAGATGCCTTTGGGCAAAATTAGGATACACCTGAACAAGACAGCAGCTTTTTGATTGTAGCACTCTCAGCGGACATGTTACTTTCATCATGTTAATGATACTCCTAGTTCAGCGTTTACAACAGCATGTTTGGTTCTACAACATCCAGCGAACTTGCACAGCCATTAAAAATCAATATACCACCAACATCCAGCGGGCACAAATACACCTGATCAACTTTGCATGAAGGAGATGTATTTGCACTGCATGAGGCAGATGACGGTCACACCAGATACTAACCGGTTTTCTGAATCCCAGACCCTCCCAATAAAATAAAACAGCAGGTTTCAGAATGGCCTTTATATTGAGGCCAGTCTGTGCAATAATCATGCTGTGTAATCATCAACTTGGTATAGCACAGAGGTTCCCAAACTGGGGGGCGCGCCCCCTAGGGGCGCAGTATTGCAGAGGGCGCAAATTAGATTTTTTCATACTTTATTGACAACATAATACAATAACAATGTGAATGTCTCAGGGAAATTGAAATGTGTACATATTGCAGAAAAATAACAAAAAAATAAAACAAAAGAGTATATAAATATATACACATACATACTTCAACATAAGACAAAATGAATTATTACTTCAAAAAACTTTGGGGTTTAATAAATTTTAAATCTTTCAAAAATTAAATGAGTTTGAATTGCTTTTTGGTTTTGCAGGTGTTTGATAATGGTACAGTACTGATTGATTTCACTCAAAAACTGCTGGAATTTAGGTTTGGGATTTGACAGTTGGCTTTATGGATATGGAATTTGCCAATAATAAAAACATTTGTGTAATGAAGATACAATCTTTGTCTACTTTGACATTAAGGTAACCCAGAATAATGTCTTTATCTAAAAATGTAACAGTTTGTTTAGTTATACTTTAATATAGTTTCCCACTTCAATCAAAACTTTTATTTGTATTTCTGCAGTCCACAAACAGATGATAAATAATTTCCTCCTGAAGGTTCCACAGAATGAACAAAGTGAGTCCATGTCCACAACAAATCTACTCAAAGTTTTTGGTAGGATATATACAATGCAATATTTTGAAGGACACCTCTTTTATTTTCTTATTTAGACAGTATTTATTTCTAATAGTCCAAGTTTATGTCCACAAATTTTGATTCCCAATAAAACCTCCCAGCAGGTAAGGTTGTGGTCTGTTAATTATTTGTTTATTGGAAACTGAATTAACACAAATATCCATTGTCCAAAAGAATTGTCTGGGTTTATAATTGACTTGTGTTATAAATCCCTTTAAACAGTTAGTAGACTGGATTTGGAATGGCATCTAACACTGTGCATATTCTCTAGGTGGAACAAGGAATACCGAATTATAAAGAAATTCTTCTCAAATCAGAAGATGTCCATGAGAATTGAAAAGTTGTCTGATTAAAACAATATCATTATCATACCATCTAGGAAAAAGTGATTTATTCTTGTATTGTACATTACTGTTATTTCAAATACAACAAGTTGTTGGAGAAAAATTATGTTTATAAAGGAGTTTCCAGGCAGGGCTTCTTTGTAAAAGTTGAAAGTTTTGTAGGTAATTCTTTATTTTATAATTACATTTTAGCAAAATTTAATGCCTCATTGTGTCAAATATATATTTGAAATACATTCTAGATATTGTCTTCACCTTTCAATAAATTACTTAACCACTTTAAAGAGTTGTTTAAAGTTTCAAAGGTTAATACATCCATCCATGCCCCCATGTTATCTGGTGTTACACAAAACAAATTTTGCTTAAGTAATGACATTTTCCTCAAAATCAAATAATGTTTGCTTAATAGGTTCTAAGATGTGTTTAGCATTTTCTAAAGACAGAGACACAGGCAGATCTAGAGATTCCCTCAGCTTTAGATAACAGAATTCTACCGTTCAGAGAAAGATTTCTCATTAACCACATGTTATAAGGCGCAGTGGAGAAACAGCGGTTGTATGTTTGTGACAGTGTGGGGGCTCGAAAATATTCTAATTTTCAGAAAGGGGGGCCCTGCAGAAAAAGTTTGGGAACCACTGGTATAGCACACCTGTGAATTGGGATGGATGTAAAGGAAGAGCTCACTATCATGTATTTAGAAGAAAAAATATCAGAGCAAAAAATATTGTAGCATTTATATTTTTGTTCAATGGAGATTATCAACAGTCAATCATAAAGTAAAATTGAAGGTAATCTACTGAGAGCAAAATAGTGACAGATAGATCTTGTATTTGGAGGAGGAGCTTCAGCTTTAAGGAAACAGAGAAGTTCCTGTTTTAGCAGTAAAAGAAGAAAAGCTCATCATTTCTCCATCAGGCAGCATGAGGGAGTCTGTCAGAGTCTGATCTGTTGTCTCTTCTGAGTAAGGTTCATTGATTTCTTTGCTCCTTTATTCTTAGTGCTGCAGTTTAGTCCTTTATTGAACAGGCTAAATGAACTGTTTCATCAGTCTTTCTGCAGTTGTTTCTGTTTCATGATCTTTCATCTTTGGGATTCAACTTGATGTTCAGGGTTTAAAAACAACAGGGTGTATTCCAAAAAGCAGGTTATGCCAGCTGCCACAGTAAGGTTGAGGGACTAAGGAAGTGGATAACCTCATCTTTACGGTTCTCAGAAATGGAGGTTTATTTCAGGGTATGTCAAGTTGCCATAGCAACTCATGCTCTGAACATAACCTGGTCTGGAGCAGGTTTAGTTGAAGTTTAGTTTGTTTCAGAGAGGTTAAGCAGCATGGGTGTCCATTTGAAGATGATTTAGTGGATGAAGAAGCTCAGATAATACTTTTTCCACCATGAGAGGGTGATAAAACCACATGGATGTTGGAATTTTTTTTTTAGTGAAGTCAACTTAAAAATAACATGTAGTTATCAGACAGTTATTTTTCTTTGATTTAAATTAATTCAATTAAGTAGGTGTAACTATGGTGATGTTAGATCGGCACCGCAAGGAATGGTGGCATACCATTCCCTTTGCCTGTCTGAATGGATTTGGGTTTAGGTGTGGGCTTTTGACCAAATGTGTTTAGCTGTTTTGTTTTGCCATGTAAGTGTAGATTTTTTTGTCTAAATGTGTTTAGTTGTAGCTGTTTTACTGTGTTTTGCAGAGTTACTTTATCCTGTTGTGTTAATTCTTTCTGCACCATGAATGAGAGGGAGGGAGAGGATTATAAGGTTATTTAGCACCACTAGTGCAACAGTACAGTATAAGCAGTGAAGTTACAGACATAGTCATGAGAATGAAAAGTATTTTGTATACTGTAAATCCACACTGTATCATTTTATTTTATTTTTATAAAAACATAAAATCTCCAGGTTCTAACTTAGACATATGAGAGTTTATGAAGTAAAATAAGTTAAGATAGAAAAAAAATAATCCAATTGTAGTAATATGACATTTAGTTAGATAAATAAATGGTAAATGGTAAATATGTTAATTTGAGTTGTATAAACAATAATTGAGTTGGATAGACATAAGAAATTAGGTTGAATAAATTTAAATCAATTGCTTGTTACCAATTGAATCAATTCATTTAAGTTTTATAATTTGTGTATATATACATCACAATGTAATTGGAAATAAGATCAGAAACTCATGCGTTTACTCTGTCTGTTCTTTTTCTTCAAGCATAAACTCTTTCTTTTGCTGATGATGCAGCAGCACATTACTTATAGTCTTTTTTTTTTTTCACCATGCGTTTCCATGTGCTCTGGACATTAGCGAGCTTACTTGAGAATGTCTTTTGCTGTGCAAGTCATTAGGTTTTACCAAGTCGAGTGCAATTACTGCTTAACTCATAACCCGTCTTTTGGAACAGACATAGCCAGAGTACGCAAGTTCAGGTGGATTTAAGCCAGAGTTCAGGGTTAAAGTCCGGGTAGTTTAAACATGCTTTCTGGAATACATGTTTCCATATATTCCATGGAATACATGGAGTATTTTAGAGTCTAAAAGATAATGACATGTCTAAAATTTAGATGTTTCTGTGGATTTCCTCCAATGCATCATCTTCAGTGTTCAGTGTTACAGGAAGACATTAACTGTGACTCTTCCTCTTTTCAGCAGCTCTGCAGGACAGAGACTCTCTTGTTGATGCAGAAACCAACATCTACACAAAACGTGAAGGAGAAGACATCACTGTTAGATGTAATCTTACATTCACAGGTAGCTTGGAAGCTGCTCTGTGAAATATGTGAAGACAACATTCTCATAGACACATATAGAGATGAAGATCAGAGGAAGATACAGCATTAAATATGAATATCGATATATTGGATCAAGTATTTTAGATGTGACGATCACTAAACTCACAAAGTCAGACTCAGGTTTATACACATGTGAATTACAAAAAGACTGGAGTCCAATTTCAAAAGACAACTTCAAAATAATCGTTACAGAAGGTGAGTTTGATCCTCAAAATCATAAACATATTTATCTGTGAAAATTAATGTCTTTTTTCACATTCATAATGCAGTTTTTTAAATTAGTTCTGCTTTAAAAACTTTGACTGTTCTCCATAAAAACTTGTCAAAAAGAATAAAGTGCTGACTCACTGCTTTGATTGTTCACAGCTTTAGTAACTTCAGCTTTTGCAACAGTTTATGAAGTAAGGAAGAAAGGAACTTATGAAGGACTGCGAACTTTCTCCAACAACACACATCACCATTGAAATGACAGCAAAAACAACAACAATAACAACAACAAGGTGACCATCAAGTTTAAACTCGACATCATTCTCACATCAAGCCAAAAATCAAATCACATGATCAGGGGCTGGGATCACTCCTTCACAGGCTCTGGGACGGGGGGCAGGGCAACCCTCTTGGGGCCCGCGGTTGCTATAGGTGACACCTACCATGGCGGCGGGGTCTGGAGAGCGCCGCGAGAGGGTCAGCCATTGGTGAGTGCGACTATCCCGATCCAGGACCTTGGAGGTTTGATCGGTTGGGATCTCCACTGAGGCAATCAGCGGTCTCCCTGGCTGGTCGACTGCCTTGGTCCCGTCGAGGCCTGACTAGAGCTCCCAGAGGCGGTGCACCTTGGGTGGAGCTTCACTTGGCAGTGAATCCCCCTTCCATGGTTGCCGGTATGAAATACCAGCCCCTTAGTTTTAATTGCACCTTAGACATGTAGGGCCCTTGGTAGGGGTTGGTGCTTGGACATCACTGCCAGCAAGCAGCGCCCTACCCACCAATTTTAACTGCACCTTAGTCATTTAGGGCCCCTTGGTGAGGGTGCATTGTCATCACTTTAAGCAATCAGGAGATTTCCTCTAACCATAATTTTAGCACCCCCATAGTACAAACACTACTTGTTGTGTCTTGCTGCTGCTGCTTTGCTGCATCCCCTATCATTCTGTTCACCTGGCAGGTGTGGCCATCAGCCAGCACCTGCCAGTTATATCATGTCAGAGGCCTCAACCAGGGGGCAGGCATGCAGAGGAGCAAGAGCAGGAGGCTTCATGAACCGCCCATAGTTTACCCATAAATAGTCCGTGAAACGCCCACAAGTTAATATTCATTGATTGCGAAATCATGGCAAACCCAGAGAGGAAATCAAAAAAACGTAACTTCACTCAATGTAAAGTAAAAGTTATCGTTGGCGAGGTGGAAAAGAGGAGAAGAATGTTGTTTGGAGGGCACAGTGTGGGCATTACTAATGCCAAAAAGACACTTGAGAGTGGCAACTGTGGTAGGCCTTGCGTAAATGCGCCTCACATCCTCGGACCGTGGCCGAAATAAAAAAGAAATGGTCGGACATTAAAGTCGAGGCAAAAAAACGTCTAGTGCTCCATCGCCAGAGTGTGTCTACCACGGGTGGGAAAGGGACACGGTGACCCCTCTTGATGAAGACAGTGGCAGTGGAAATCCCTCTTAAGTGGAGGTGACTGAGCGGATGCGTTCACTCGAATTCTTCCATTTTGCCATCTTCTAAGGCATAAGATCAGCCATTGTCGTCATTACGCATTGTGATCGGCATTTATTTCCAGCCATTTAATTTGCATCTGACAAGCTACAGATGCTTCATTAATGTCACATTGGAAATGGGAAATTGTTGTATAAATGTAATTTCTTGTTGCATTCTGAATGGATTTAGGACATAAATGTAATACATTTGTTTTATCAAAAACTAAAACAAACCAAAGGCATATGCATGAATACCATAATTACGTAGCTTATGAAGAAATGTTTTACTATGAAAACAACTTTCCCCAGTGGATGATTAATCTATCTATCTATCTATCTATCTATCTGTCTATCCCTATCTATCTATCTATCTATCTATCTATCTATCTATCTATCTATCTATATCTATCTACTATCTATCTATCTATCTATCTATCTATCTATCTATCTATCTATCTATCTATCTATCTATCTATCTATCTATCTATCTATCTATCTATCTATCTATCTAATTGAACCTATATCTGCTCCGCCAGATGGACACATTGACGAGAATATCAATTTTTGTACATTATTTCGTTCTGTTAACTATATTATTTATGAGGATAAATTTCACAACATGCCACTATTGCAGAACATATTTCCTTTTCTTTTTGCAAATATGTGTTCATTTGAATTTCTGTTGTAATTTTCGTTTGATTTTTTTTGTTTGTTTCACTGCTGATCGATCAAACGGGTATTCGTGTAGGCTGTTAATTGTAAGACTTCCTTTATTTATTTTAGTTATTTATGAGAGGCAGTATTGTCATTTTCACTTTCACGTGTTTCTTCCATCTACCGAAGGTGTCGCCATTTCTCATTTCACCCGTTTTTGTGCGCACGCCTAGGTCAGAGCTTGCGTGAAGGACCGCACATTTTCCCGTAAAGTTTGCTTTTTATAAATATCAATTATTGCGTAGAGAGTGGCGTACGCCTTCTTTTGTGCGTACACAACGTTTATAAATGAGGCCCCTAGTCTGGAGCAGGTTTAGTTAACGGTTAGTTGGTTTCAGGGAGGTGAAGGATTATTATTTGCTTCGGTTAAGATAAATCACTGTTTTGAGTTCAGTCAACTTAAAAATAACACATAGTTATCAGACAGTTATTTTACTTGGATGAGCAAGGAATTGTAGGATACCATTCCCCTTGCTGTCTGGATGGATTTGTTTATTTTTTTCTGCACCATGAGTGAGAGGGAAGGAGAGGGTGATGAGTTTGTTTAGCACCACTATTTATTTAACTTATAGCAAGAACTGAAGTTAGACTCAAAATCATGATAACTACATATATGTCAAATATTGCAAATCCGCACTGCATTATTCGTTTTAACAATACAAAAATGAGAATATATGCAACCTCAAACTTAGACAAATGAGAGTTCAAGCAGTACAAAAAATTTAAGATGAAAAAACATTGGCTTGAATTGGAGTAAAATGACATTTAGTTAGATAAATATATAAATTTGAGCTGTTTAAACAATTATTGAGTTGGATAGACATACGAAATTTGGTTGAATAAATTAAACTCAATTACTTCTAACCAATTGAATCGCTGATGATTCATTTATGTCAGTGGTTCCCAAACTTTTTCTGCAGGGCCCCCCTTTCTGAAGATTAGAATATTTTCGAGCCCCCCCACACTGACACAGACATACAAATCCTTTGTTTCTAAACTTCACCGCGCCTTATAACATGTGGTCAATGAGAAATCTTTCTCTGAACGGTAGAATTCTGTTATCTAAAGCTGAAGGAATCTCTAGATCTGTCTATGTGTCTCTGTCTTTAGAAATGCCAAAACACATCTGTAACCTATTAAACAAAACATTATTTGATTTTATTTGGAGGAAAAAATGTCATTACTTAAGGAAAAATGTTTTGTGTAACACCAGAAAACATGGGGGCATGGATGTATTAACCTTTGAAACTTTAACAACTCTTTTAAAATAAAGTGGTTAAGTCAGTTATTGAAAGAGGAAGACAATATCTGGAATGCATTTCTCAAATATATATTTGACACAATGGGAGGCATTAAATTCTTGCTAAAATGTAATTGTAAAATTGAAAAATTACCCGCAAAACTTTCAAACTTTTACAAAGAAGCCCTGCTGGCCTGGAAACGCCTTTAGAAACATAATTTTTCTCCAACAACTTGTTTTATTTGGAATAACAGTAATGTACAATACAAGAATAAATCACTTTTTTTCCTAGATGGTATGATAATGATATTGTTTTAATCAGACAACTTTTCAATTCTCATAGACATCTTCTGACGTATGAAGAATTTGTGAGAAAGGAAACATTCTCATAGACACAAAGATGAACAGAGTGGAAGATAAATATCAATATTGATTTCTTGAATCATTTTTTCAGATGTGACGATCACTAAACTCAAAGTCAGACTAAGTTGGTTCAAATGTGAGTTAAAAAAAGACGAAGATTTATTTCAGTCAAAAGGAAACTTCAACATAGTCTTCACAAACATCGAGTTTGATCCCCAAATGGTGAAAACATTTTTCTATTCAAATGTGTCTTGTGATTCATATTTGAGTGTAAAACCTTTGTTCTGTTATCAGGTTCTTTAGGACTGCAGCTGCTTGTACGTCTGGTTCTGATGGGAGTTCTCTTCATATCTTCAGCTGCTTTGATGATTTTCTTCAAGAACAGGAGATCCAAAAACAGTAAAGGTGAGCTCGCTTAAATAATTCAGTTCTTCAACTTTTTTTATTTTACAAAATTAGCCATATGTTAATTGTAAATCCGATTTTATTTTAAATTTGGACTTAATTTAAACCTAATTTATTATAATCCTTTATTTTATTGATGTTTAATCACGTTAACAGAATTATTTTGTACTTTTTTAGAATTAGACTGAATTAAAAAAAAAACACAAAAAGATTTACTTTATGAAAGTTAGACTTTCATTGAGTTCTTTTCCATTAATTTATAGTTTATGTATATTATTGTTCATGTTCACAGCAAGGCTGTCAACAAAGCCTGACTCAACATAAAAAAATACCAAAAAAATGTACATGCGACTAGCAAAAGAAGTTATGGAAATTCATGTTAATGTAATGTAAATCTAATGCAGCATAATTTTTAACATGTTTTTAACTTTTGATACTTGATGAAATTTAATAATTAAGTAATTCGTCTGTGGCATGTGCTTTATTGATACCTTATGATTCTTAATTCTGTCTGATAAAACCTAGGAACCGGATATTGATAAATCATGAAATAAAATGGTTATAGTATAACGGGTGGGATTATATAAGTTTGCTTCCTTCCACTCCCTTTCAAGCAATATTTATAAATTATGTCTAATTATACTAAGTTTGATTAGTTACTGTATGAATGTATAACTGATGATTATATTGCTTTTGTGTATTACTTCTATTTGATTGCTTGAAATAAACCATTTCAAATCAAATCAAATGTTGGCCACGCATAATACGTGCAGCCAAGATGCACATTGCTGCATTGCCCGTTGAAGGCTGGATTTTGTTGTTGGCTGCACGTATTTAAAATTGTCACGTACCTAAGTGTGTGAAATGTGTTCTCCACATTTGATCCATCCCATGGAGGAGCGTTGAGCAGCAGAAACAGCCGCGCTTCAGAACCATTTGATAGTTTAACCATTACTGTAACCTTAATCTTAACTTTAACCAACTCCAGGAAAAAGTCCAGATCTGGCAGCTAGTCAGGACCATAAATATTTGGACAGAGACACATTCCTTCTAATTTTGTTTCTGTACATCACCACATTGAATTTTAAATAAAACAACTCAGATGCCATTGAAATGCAGACTTTCCGCTTTTATTCCATGGGTTGAACAAAAAGATTGCATAAAAATGTGAAAAACTAAAGCATTTTTTTAAACACAATCCCTTCATTTCATGGGCTTGTAACTAATTGGACAATTGACTTCCATGCTATTGCATGGGCAGGTGTGGGCAAAACTCTTATGTCATTATGAGTGAAGCAGATAAAAGGCCTGGAGTTGATTAGAGCACTGGTCCCCAACCTTTTCATGCCACGGACCGGTATGACGTCACACAAACTTTCATGGACCGGTCTTTCAAATATAGGCGGATGATTATTGTAGCAACACTAGGATGATGGAGGATCAAATACGTGATAAGACGAACCCTATGCTTTTATTTTGACAGGCTTAACAGTTGACATCACACAGGTCTCATCATCCTCTCCCTTTCCCACACACTCATGGTGCAGAAAAAAAGTACTGTCTATTAAATATAGCCCTCTTTTTTTAGAAGTTGAAGGCTCCTCTTTTGTCTCATTGCTGGGCCTTTTTTGTTTACGTACTAATGATTAAAAAATACACAGTAAGATTACACAAAAATACTTTAGTATTAACAGATGGTGTTTTATTACAAAGAAGACAGAGAGCAGCTACTATTGTATGTCATGCTCTGTTGTAAACTGTGCAATAGGGGGAGCATGGCATTTCAAAGGCACTGCTGGCTCTGTACGAAGCGCGTGCCGCGCAAAAAAAAAAAGCTTCCTTAATCTATTAACCTTAAACTATTTATCGGTTGAGAACCGCAAGGCTGATAGCAGGGGGACAGACGCGGGGGCGGCTTCAAAAAACACTAGTTGTCCGGAAAATGTTGTTTAAACACCCATTTTCAGTGGCATATGTATTAGAAGACGTCTGATTGGCCGTTCTGCATGTCGATCAAGTCCCGTTCTTCTCGGTTGATTGGCTGGTGGGTTTTTTAGAAGTACATTTTTTTTTATCTTTGCTTGCCTGTGATCTACCCTCATGTCCTTGAAGATCGACCGGTCGATCGCGATCGACGGAATGAGCAATTCAATTCAATTTATTTGTATAGCCCAAAATCACAATAACAGTCGTCTCAATTGGCTTTGAAGTAAAAAATGAACTCAAAAGGATCACGAATACAAAAAGTTCAATAGGAAAATACTAAAATGAACTAACAAACTGACTAAGCTATACTGGCATCCCTGCCCTTAGACCCCCCTTCGTGGTAAGGAAAAACTTACAGCCCTGAATAGACTGATGTACTAGAGAATCTGGCAATTTTTCAAAATAAAACATATTTCAGATTCCAAAATAAATAAAACGGAAGTAATGCAAGTTATTTATTCTTTCTGTGCGGCCCGGTACCAAATGACCGGGGGTTGGGGACCACTGAATTAGAGGACTCGTGCTTGCATTTTGAAGATTTTGCTGTGAACAGACAACATGCGGTCAAAGGAGCTCTCCATGCAGGTGAAAGGAGCCATCATTAAGCTGAGAAAACAGAAAAAAAAACATGCCAGAAATTGCTACTGGACAGGTCACCAGTCTTTCACAGGGCCACATATCACACACACCCATTCACTCTCATGGACACTTAGAGTTGCCAGTTGACCTATGAAGCATGTTTTTGGACAGTGGCAGGAAGCTGGAGACTGTGGAAAAAACCCATGCTCGGGGAGAACATGCAAACTAGACACAGAAAGGTCTACCGTTGATGTTCTGTTTCAGGTCCCCCAGCCAGGACTTGAACCGGTGTAGGTACCAAAACTGTTCGGCCTGGAACATCTGTTCGGGGTCCTGGGACTAATGCTGACGTCACACTATGTGATTGGCTGTCTGTTGGTCCGATGACGTGTCAGATAGGGATTGGTCTGGACAAAATACGATACTACCATAGAAGAAAATATTACGAAGTATGTTGTAAACAAAAAGAGCTCCGTTGTAGAGCCACATTGTCTTCTAAATGTGCCTTTATTATTGTTATGATTATTATTAAATGCATGTTTGCTTATAGGTTTTATAATCCCTGTGCCCAGTGCTTTATTATTGGCAGATCGGACCTGGAAGCGCAACATTTAGCCGTGCTAACATTTTCAGACATAATGGCTGAACTTAAACTGGAATAACAAGCGGATTGTGGCAAAAATCTTTTTTATAAAAATTACAAAGAATATTGTCAGACACAATTTATGAGGGATAATAACTTTAGGTTACAAAACGGAATGTGAAATTAAAATATGCAGAGCCCGAGCAGATCTCCACTCTACGTAGTTTGTCCAAGTGGGGTTACCGTAGTCTGATGTTACCTTCAGTCAATAGGACCCCGAACGGTAGTTCCAGGCCGAACGGTTATGGTACCTACACCGGGGCCTTCTTGCTGTGAGGCAAGAGCGCTAACCACTGTTCCACCATGCAGCCCAACATAAAAGTTATCAATCGAATTAATGATTAATATTTTGTAATGAAATATAATTAATATTTTGATAATGAAGGAAATCATGCAGACAGAGGAAGTGTGTATAAAAGGTGAGAAAAACCTCAGTGCACTCCAGATTAACAAAGACTTTTTCTCTAAGACAGATAAAGTAAGTAGGAGATGTGCAAACAGCAGAATAGTCTAAACTTTTCTCATTTTTTTGTTTAATATTTACTCAGAAAAAAATAGCACTTCTTTCTTATTGTGGCTTTCAGAGAATTTTCTTTCAGTCTTGATCAACTGATGATGAAAATGTCTTTGTCTGTTGTGGTTTAAAGTGGAGGGGATATCAGATCTGTGTGAGAGGCTGTTGTTGATGTAAACACACCTTTAGAAGTGTAATTAGAACGGTGTTTCAGTGTGAACAGCTTGACATTCATCATAACACAATTAAAAACTCATATCACATCTTTATAAAGGAAAAATGTTATTATTTATAGTTTTAGACATAAAGAGAAGTGTCATATGATGAAAAAAACATGATATATACATTGTCTTTCTTGTCATTTTATGTTTTATTTTTATTTCTTCCATCCCGCTTTCTGTAAAATGTTCTTTGTCATGTTTTTCAGGACCTCCAGTAGAAACTCAGCATTTCTCCATCACACAGGTGAGTCTGAATCTGTGTGTCATTCATTCAGTATGTTGATGAAAGCAGCTGATCAATACAACACTAACTCCTCTGAAGGACAACCAGGAGGACGAGGAAATCAGGGAGGACAGAAAGAAAAGAACTGTGGAAATATCATCTGTCTATGCCAATGTGAAAGACAGTAATGTAAACTGAGAACAGAGTAACCCTCACCAGCTGCTCTAGACAAAGACATGGAAAGAGTGAAAAGGATTAAAAAGTGGATGTAGTGGATTATTATCAGAATGAACTTAAAGCACATTTCCTTATTTTCTGCTGCACCAAAGTGTCTGGTTGCTGTTCAGAGGTAAAGTTCTTAAAGTGCCCCTCTGATGAAAATACACTATTTATTTTAGTTTTGGACATGTACTTGTGGTATTTTTCTTATCAAAGAGAACGCATGTCATAAAAAATAATTTCATTTTTGCATTTCTGAGTATTACTCCTTTTAAATCGCTGTCATTCAAACTGTAACAAAGATGCTTGGTTTGAATTAAAGAGCTTTTGATGTCAGAACTGCCCAAGAGGGCATGTGCAAACTCCCTGATCTGCCCCGCCCAGCGTGCACAGCTCGGGTGCAGGAAAAGAGAAGATTAGATATCAGCACTTTGAAAAATACATAGATATTTTAAGTACGTCCGAGGTTGGATTTTGTTGTTTGCCGCAGTATCATAAAATTAAACTTTAAAATTTAAAATTGAACTCAAAGTTCAAGTCCCATTATGTGTCACGCACCTTGGTGTGTGAGATCTCCTCCACATTTGATCTATCCCATGGAGGAGCGGTGAGCTGCGCAAACAGCTGCATTCAGGAACCATTTGGAGGTTTTTCACTTTCCTCGTCCGAGTTGACATCTGGCTCAAAACAATATGGCGGACATTTCCGATATTGCTGGACATGTTTTTTATAGCAGTGGTGAAGATTTATGCTGCTGAGACACCGCTATCTTCATCAAAAGGAGAGGATCATGTCAGTCCGGTCCAACAGGTAATGCATTTAAATAGATTTATTTTGAATAAAGCTTAGCCTCAAATACAAAAGAGGTTTTTACAAATATACACTCTGTCTGAAGATCCATAAACCCTTTTCGTAACAGTAAAATCTGTCCAACAGAAGAGGCCTTCAGCTCTGATCTACTTGCTCAGCTGTTGGACAGGATGAGATTAAAAAACAAAAGAAGAAAGGGGGGATTAAGGGCGGGGCTATTTACCTCAGCACCGATGACCACGCCCATGTAGAGGAGACTTTGGAAACAGTGGCTTCAACATGAGATATAGCTTTTTGAGTCATTTAGGTTAGCCAACAACTTCTGCATTTTTAGATATTTTTTCACCTATTGCAAAATGTCAATGTTTAAAGACAGTAACACTTGTGTCTAATGAAGCTGCAAACCATCTGGATGAAACATGTTTGTTGCAACACTTTAACTGTAAGGGGTGGACGTTAATTTAGCTAGTTTTCTTGTTTTAGTCATGCTTTGTTTTAGGGTTGGGTTTGTTAAACCAGAGCATGCAGGGTTTGCAGTGTTAGATTTCTACAGCTGCTTTTCTTTGGTTTACTTACGTTTCCTTATGTATTTGATTTGAGGAACCAAACTGATAAATCAAGTTCATCCATCCGTCTGTCCATCCATCTTTCATGTCCACTGAATCCCTTTTGGGGTCATAGTTACTTGAACTTAACCCAGATGCCTTTGGGCAAAGTGGGATACACCCTGAACAAGACAGCAGCTTTTGGTTGGCCAGCACTCTCAGCGGACATGTTACGCATTCATCATGTTAGTGATGCTCTAGTTCAGCATTTACAACAGCGTCTTTCGGTTCCTGCCAACATCCAGCAAACTTGCACAGCCATTAAAAATGAATATACCAACATCCGCGGGGCACAATCCACACCTGATCAACTTTATGTGAAGGAGATGTGTTGCACTGCATGAGGCAGATGATGGTCACGCCAGATACTAACCGGTTTTCTGAATCCCAGACCCTCCCAATAAAACACAACAGCAGGTTTTAGAGTGGCCTTTATATTGGGGCCAGTATAAGGCACACCTGTGCAATAATAATGCTGTGTAATCTGCATCTTGGTGTAGCACACTTTTGAGGTGGGATGGATTATATAAGCAAAGGAGAAGAGCTCACTATAACAGATTTACACAGATTTGTTCATTTTATGAAAAATCGGAGCAAAAATAGTGTTCGTTTTTATGGTTTATGTATTTTTTTGTTTATTTGAAGAAAACATTTTCTATATAATTTACTCAGTGCAATAAATGTGTTATTGAAACTTTTAAAAAATATTCAATGTTGCAATGCCATCATGATGAGTAATATGTTGCACATATTTTTATAAAAGGGTTGAGTAAATCCATGTTGCAACACCATTTACTGTGTGATCCAAGTAAGGAGTTGTGTAAAACCTCTGCAGGACTCAGAAACACATGTTGCATCCTAAACATACTGTTATGGCTGTGGATGTATTTTTTTTTTGTTGTTATTCTGTGTTTTGTGTATCTTATTTCTATCGGAGTGGAACTTTTGTGTTTTTGTGGATATTTGTGTGTCTGTATCTGTTGGTTACTTTCAGGTGTGATATTGGAAAAGCTGATGGAGGCAGCCTTTAAAAGCAGCGTTTGGACCTCCAGACCTTGAGAAGGGAGCTTTGCTGCAGCCTGTCTCCACTGCAGCTTGTTGCTCTTCTCCACTTGATATGTAATCTATGTTGCGTTTTGAAGTTCTTTGGGGTTTTGTGTTCAGGCCCACTCTGTGTAGTCTTTTTTTCGTTGTAGTTATGTTTTAAATGAAGCTGTAGTTGTGAACTGCAGTTTTCTTTTGCATATTTTCTCCTGTTTGTTAGACTCAGGGAGGTTCATGTTTGTCATTCTTTTCCATTTTCTTTTGCAGGTAAGAGTTCAGATTTCAGTTAGGTGGTGTTTTGTTAGTTGTTCTGGCATTGATACACTATGAAGCCTTTTTGCTTCACCTTTATATAATTGTCAGTTATAGTTTTCTTGCAAATAAAGTTATTACTTTTGTATGAGGGCAGTTTTTTTTGTTATTAATTTAAATTTGAGGCAAAACATCACTTTAATGTTCTCATCATTTTTTTTCTATCAGTCTGCTGATGGCTTACACGATGTATCATTATATCTTTGCAGTTATGCAAAGGAAATGTTGCAAGATATAATGATTCACCTTTTGCAACTCTGACAGCAGCAATTTGTTATCCTGCAGCAGGTGCTCACATCTCAAGACAAAGTCACGTATGACAATTTTAAGAGTCTAAAAATGTCAGGTTTCCTGTTTTGTTGTTGTCTTGAGTATAGCTTTTGGTCCCCATCTGTCTTAAGTGTTTCCACCTGTGTCTCGTTTGTCTGTGTGTATTTAAGTTTTGTCTTTCCCTTCCTGTGCTGCTCCATAGGTTTGTTAGTATGCCCCCCCCCCCCCCCGGGTTCGTGTAGATCACCTGTTTCTAGTTTTTCTAGTGTTTCAAGTCTGCCTACCTACAGCAATGATTTTTGGTTTTTATTTTTGTTTCGTTTTTTAGTATTAAGGATCCTGATCCCCTGGGTGCTTCCCTAAATCTCCCATTGTAACAGTTGGTTTGGCTGCCATAGCTGTTTGTAGGATTACACACTGGCACAAATGTATATACAAGGGAATCATCAGACTGCTCCCTTCATATTTGAGTGTGGCTCTGCAGTGCAGATCTGATGGACCTCATGCTCTCTGGTCTCAGGGCATCTACTCGGTGTCAGTCCTAAGTGATCAAAGGAAAGATGGCTCTTCAGAATAAGACACCTATGGAGCTGAACTTTCTGTAAAAAAAAAATTCAACTTTCATAGCTTATACTTTTGTCACAGTTTGATGTCACTATGAAGGACCTGGAAAGAAAATCACTAACCCGCATCTGTTTTATTCAATTTCATTTATATATATATATATAATTTAAATTCTATTAAATGTCATAGTTGTGTGTAACTTTTGCCTTTTGACCAGGACTTCCTTGAATAAGAGATCAGTGGATCTGAATGACATGTTTTTCCTGGTGAAATAAAGGAAATATTCAGATTTGTTACAGTTTTGTAATACAGTAATGACAATGCAATAACTTTGCTCTATACGTGTTGAGTTTAAATGAATGTGCTGCCATCTAGAGGACAGTTTTTCCACCAACAGTCTTTCATTCTTAATGTCATGGATCTAACTACTAAACTGTCCTGAATGAAGTCCAGATATGAAACAAGAAGATCTGCAGAGAAGCTACAAACAAATAATTTACTGTGAGAACACAAACGTCCATTAGTACAAACTCAGACAATCCAGTTGCAACAAAGTGTGACTGTGTTCAACTGCTTCAAATTTATAGTCTGAGATGGTCCTCCAACCTCACAGGAATTAAACTGAAACTGTTTCCATGTTCTGCAGGTCTGCTGCTGTATGTGGGTCTGACTCTGGTGGGCTTGATCTCTACAGACTTACAAGGACAGTGATGTGAAATAGGTTTTTAACACCCTAAACCTAATAGGATTTATGGTAGTTGTTTGGTTATTTGATCTAAGTTTAGATCATGTGTTTGAGTTGAAAAAGATGGAATGAGATGATTAAATCCAGAGTATTTCATGTAAACATCTCCTTTGCAAAAATGTGATGGTTCAGTCTTGTTCTGTCTAAAAAATGCAGCAGATCTAGAAGTAAAATGCAAGATTTTCATTAGATATGAAGGCAGGAAGGAGGAAGAGCTGGAGACAGTCACCAGAAAGCTGCAAAGGTCTCTTCAGCATCCAGTGTTCTTCCTTTCTTATTGGTTGAAGAGAAGCATGAACATCCACTGACCTAAATCCAAAATCTATAACCACAACCCAAAGGATAAGAAAAGGAAAACCAGATGGAGCTGAAGACAGGCCAGGAGAAAAATCAAAACACAAAAACAGCTAAAGTGAACACAACAAAGGTTACACAATCAACTTCAACCACTAAAAAAATGTTTACCTAATGATCTGACATCTGAATGGAATTTCACATTTTTTAGAACCTGTAGAAAAATCTCCTGTGCGTTGTCACATTTTCCTTGACTGTGTAAGAGAACTGGAAAGTAACTTGCTTCCAGTTCCAAATGAAGTCAATTCAGTCAACACTTTTTTTGCGATATAGCCGTAGCCATGTTGCAACCAGAAATCTGTGATTGGTCTGAGTCATTTCTATGGCAAATACTTTGGCCAATCAGCAGTGAGCTTGTTGGAGGTCCACAGCCCTACCATGTCTAGAGAGAATTTGTCAAACACTTTGAACATTCAACGAGAAACCACATACTTTTATTGAGGCATCTGATTGGTCATTTTATAACATAAGAATAACTTGCACTACATAAAAAAATGTCTGAAAGAACTATGATTAGCAACAAGATATTGAAATAGGCAGCAGAGCAAGAATAGTTATTCTGACTAATAGAATGACTGACTAAGAGCTTTTTATTTCTCTATATAAGTCTATGGGACTTTGGCTTTTTGGGACCAGCAGGTACTTCCTGTTTGGAATGCCACAGGAGAGGGGTCACTCAGTCTAGTTCTCTTATACAGTTAAAGGCTTCAGTGTAAAAAGCATTTAAAGTTTATTTAAGGTACCGTAATTCCCGGACTATAAGCCGCTACTTTTTTCCTGCGCTCACAGCCCTGCGGCTTATTCAGTGACGCGGCTATTTTATGGATTTAGTTGGTGGCCGCCGTGCACGGACTTTCGGACTCAGTGACTGATTTGAATTATTTATCTAACACCATACACAAGTCATTTATTTTTCATCAAACTAATCAGCCAAACAGCATGGATGTGACTTCAGGTCCTAGACACTTCAGTCATGGTTCAAAAAACGAAACAGGCATGCCCGGCCGCATCCCAGAATCCTTTGGTGCCATTAGACCCAACGTGCACGTGATCGCCGCTACAATATGATGAAGCTTTCAAGTTAAAAGCAGCGTGAAAAAAATCCACCAACACCAACGGGATTGGAAAAGCCGGTCAGCTGCGTGACGGAGAGGACATCGCATGTGTGAATAACATCAGTCTTTATTTTGTGACTGACCGGAATTTTGCATTGAAAAGCTCACAGCCTCCGTGTGAGCTGGAGACATGTTCTCCTGGCTGCTGCTTGTTCACATTGAGCTGCGGGGCCGAGTGAGGTTTGAAGGCTCACACATGTAACAACGCATCCGCCCCTCATCCACAAAACATACAGTATTAAATCCGATTGCTCTGCACAGACACGATTTCCTCCTCCCTGTAGCCGCCCTGGCCAGAGGTGTCGGAGAAGATAGGAAGGCGAGCGCGCGGGGCGAGCACGGAGCTCAGAGGCGTCCGCGGAACTTCTGATGCACGCGCCGCGCTGAGGCGCTGGTATCGCGCTGAGGCGCGCGCTTTTCAGTCGCCGCTGCTTTATTTTACTTTTTTTTTTTTTTACCAGCCCTGTTAGTACCATAATGCTGCCGCGACACAAGCGGAAGGAGAGCTGTTCCTTTTCACCCCTCCATGCACTGCTGCTACTTGCTCATTCTTAAACACGTACAACAGTGTGACGAGCCGGGCGTTGGCCCCGCCTTTAGCCCCTAAGACTCATGGGAAATAGGGGATCGTGGATGTAAATTTCCTCATCATAACTGAGGGATGTTATGTTGATCATATGGTTACTGTTTGTAATTTTATGTGTGATACCTAGATTGTCAATAAGTAAAAAAAAACTAAAAAATAAATAAATAAATAAACAATAACCGAGGAACTTGTGAACAGAATAGACGTCCATGCTTTTTGTCAGATGTGGTCGTATTCACATGCACGAGCCTGAGGCAAAGGTGACTCCTCCCACAGTGTGGTATTGAGCCTTACCGATGCTGGGAGGCAGGATGCGATCTGTCAGGACTACAATGTTATTCAATACATGCGGCTTTTACTACAACGCGGCTTATATATGTTTAAAAGTAGTTAAACACGTGAAAATGGGTGGGTGCGGCTTGTAATCGGGTGCGCTTTGTAGTCCGGAATTTACGGTACACAGAAAATTCAAAAGTGTTAAAATTTCAGAGTTGGTTTTGTGTGTTAAACATTTAGTGTTAATTCAACACTTTTCAAATTACATTTAACTCTCTGGGAGGGACTCCCCAAAATGAGTCTGTGTTGATCCTGAGAGTTGAGTTCAAGCAACTTTATTCAGCATCAATTTTAAAGTTTCTTCAACAATTTTGAAGTGTGAGATTCTGGTTATTGTTAGCTAATGTCACATAGTAAGGCCAATGTTAAAGCTAGCTTTTATACTTTATATGCTATCATGAAATATAATTTATTCTGCAAAAATAATTTCATGAAATCATACAGTCTGTCTAGTCCTATGTTGGATAACATGCAAAAGACATAAAAAAGCAGATTTTTAAAACTCAAAGCACTCTGAAGCCTTTTTGATTCGCCTTTATGTCACTGTTGTTTATTTATTGTTTTCTTGCAAATAAAGTTGTCACTTTTGCTTGAAGACAATCTTTTTTTTGTTTGTTTTGTTATAAATTTAGACATTACTTTTATCTTATGCTCCTCTAGGTCCTCTAGACCTAAAAAGTACCATAACACCTACCAAAAAGAATGACAGAGTATTAAGAAGGTTTGACCAAACTGACCAGATACTTGTAATGTTATTACTGTTCTCATCAATTTGTTTCTGCAGTTTATCCGTCTGCTGATGGCTGGAACGGTCAAGACTTCTGACAGTTTTTATGAACTGAAAACATCAGGAAATAACAGTTTCTATTTTAAAGTCTAGAGAACAGAATCCATAACTGAATGATGAGCAACATGACACCTTGTTAGTTCCCCTTAAACTAAATCATAACCAGAGTCAAAGTGAGCGTCCGTATCTGACATTCTAGCGTGCCATACCTGAAAAGGATGTGGTTTAATACAACCCAGCTTAAAAGTGGACAACAAACGTAAAGATTAGCAGTCTCATCTTTATATCTCGCAACATTTCCTTTGCTGATCTTGCAACTCTGTCAGCAGCAAACAATATTTGTTTTTATCCTGCAGCAGATGCTCACATCATCAAACTGATCTGTCACGGTTTCAAAAAAAGTAAAACATCTCAAGAAAAAGTCAAGTTTGAAAACTTTAGGGGTTTAAAAATGTCTTTAAAAGACAAAAACAAACCTCATAAAAGCAGATTGAGATGATACACCTAACCTGCAAAGACAAGACAGAGATAATAACTATAGGAAACAACGGTACTATACACACTTGAGAAGACAAAATGAAATGTAAGTCTCTAAAGCACATGTGTCAAGTACAAAGGTGCAGATAGGAGGAGGCAGGATGTTTCAGGAGAACGGGATCTTAACAAAAACTAAAAAACAAAATTCACTGCTGAGCAGGCTAGAGACACTCAAAACTTGAAACACTAGAAAGACACCGAAACAGGGAACAACAAAACTATGGAGCAACACAGGAGGAAGAGAAAGACAGGAGTGAAACAATGAAATATACAGACAAATGAAACACAGGTGCAAACACTCCGGACAGATGGGGACCAGAGGCAAAACTCGAAACAACAATAAACCAGGGAAACCTTTCAAAATAAAACAGGAAACTGAACTCGACACATCGCAGAAACAAAAGAGGACCAGAACACAAAAGCAAGGAAACAAAAACCGTGACAAAACTAACAGGGATGAGGAAATCAAAAGAAAACCACAGCTCACTTAACTGCAGCAGTTCATCAGAAAATATGGAAGTGGATGCTTCTAAGGAGAAACAACACATCAAAGAAACCCATTCATGTCAAATAAAGGACGATGAAGAATGCTCATCAATGCCAAATACACCTGTGAAACATCCCCCAAGAAGTTTGAAAGGTAGGAATGTTTTTCTTACTTGGAATTACTAGTAAAGGCCTTAATCAACAGAAATATGTTCCTAGATAAACAAAAATAAACAAATTTCTGTTTGTAATAATTTTTTTAAAACATGCTCTACCAAACGGTTGATTTGTCACTTTATGGTATAGGTAGCAAAATCAAGCCAATGTTAAATAAAAGGGACTGTTTGTCATAAAATCAGTTAAAACAACCTTCTAAAACATCCATTTCTAAGGAAATATTCAGTAACACATCTTAAACAATAATTTAAAATACATAATACTGTATAGTTCTGTCTATTTTTGAGTTTATATCAGCTGGTGTGTAAATAAATAAAAAAAACAAGATTATTACAGCCAATTCACTTAAAACTAAACAAAAAAAGCTGCAATAATAATATAACCAACATTTACAAAACTTTTCTATCATTTTCTTTTGTTTTACGACTAGTAGATAGACACTAAAACATTCTACAGTGCAAGACAACGACAAAGTCCACATGAATTAGATGCAGATCTGTATCACAATGATAATGACCCAACAGAGGATCCTGATTATCAGTCCACACATGCAAAGGGCATTGGTGACAGTTCTTTTGAATCCATGGATGAAGAAGAATCTCTTTCAACAAGTAGATCATCTACACTGCCACCTCATAAGAAAAACGGAAAAAGCAAAAACATGCCATTCTACCCCACCAAGAATAGCCTGTCTCCTCCACTTTTGTCGGAGGAGACAGGCTATTTCCTGACTCAATATCCCCCTCTAACCCAAGCAAAACCATAAGAAGAATATGGAAGCATGAGGACATTGAGGAATTCAAGGTTCAAGAATCAAGATTTGAGCCTCCTGAGGATGTACACACACCCTTCCAATACTTCTAAATGCTTTTCACTGATGAAATGATTGAGCATATTGCTTATCATACAAATCTACAAAGCTAAATAGATCTCTTTGATATGCTGGTGTACCTGTACAACACCTGTACAGCTAAATCTAGGTGACGGTACAGTGCCCTGTTTGGATACATCATCGACTTGTGTGTCACTAAATCCTGGCTGGTCTACAAGAGGGATCTATTGAAGAAGTGTTACTCAAAAGGTTCTGCCTGGCTGTTGCACACAGTTTAAATAAGATCAACAAGCAAGCAACCAAAGTTGGCTGGCCATCATTGAGCTCTCTAGCACAGATGTGGAAAGGCCACACACCAAGGCCATCACGACCCAAACAACAGTCTGCACTACGACAACATGATACAGCGCCTCTTCATTCTGACAAGCTGGGACGATGAAACCTCGGTCCAAATAGGTCAAGATGTCAGAAATATGTTTTTCTGTGTTTCATTCCAAGCCAAGAATGTTTTATGAAATACCATCAACAGTGAGTCAATATCCAAAATCGTTGTAGTGTCAAACAACTTCCAGGAAATATAGGTCAAAATTTGCTTTGTTTCAAAAAAGTTCAATGTTTGAGGCATGATAAAAAGAATGGAGACAAATGCCCTTAATACTGAGTGTTAATAATGTCTAAATAAATTGGTTTACATGATTCTTTCAAATATTTGTTGTATCTGTATGAAATTTTGCACTTTTACCATTAAAGGACAACTCAACCGTTTGGTAGAGGTCATTATTTCAAAAACTAAAAGGTCAGTTAAAAAAAACTAAACAGATTGTGGTCATTACTTACCTGAAACAATAAGAAATGCAAACAAATAATTTTTTGATAGCTTTTTTCTTGGTGGGGTAGTTAAAGGGTTAAGTTTCCCGCCTTGTGTTAGCTTTTCTGCTAACGTGAAAGACCACGTATATAGCCAGATAGCGACTACCATTTCCTTATATTTTGCGTTAATCTGCAGTGCTTCTCAAATAGTGGGGCGTGCGCAAAAAATAATTGAGAAGCACTGCGTTTATGGACTACAAAATAAATAACGCTAATATTTTGTGTTTCCATCCGTGGGCTAAATTTGTGTTTTTGTGTTTTGTGTTAGAGTGATAACAGTGAAATTGTGCAGTCAATCCAACGCTTACTGCACCTGGTAACATCATCGGGGAGACACCAGAGCACTAACTCTGGTGTTACTACTCTCACTGAAGGGTTGAGTATTAAACCAGAGGTTTTCATATCTGCCTTTTTTATTATTAAATTCGAGGTCAAGCCTTATCTGATTAATGAATATGTTTGCATTGTATAGGGAGCAGAGGCAAGGCAGCCACACTAACAACACTGGACCAGAAAGACCATCTGTTCAGATGGAAATGACACGGTAAACTTGAACAGGACTGTGTTTTCATTCATTTCAACCTTTTTGTGTTGGTAGTTTTTCTGTAGTGACAAAAACAGGCACGACAATGGGGGGTGCTGAACATTTCTAGACAAGCCCTTTTTGCCCTTTTGCTATTGCAAAATGCTAGGATAGCCTGCTGCCCTTTCATTTACAAGATCTGGTTTAAAACAATTACTTTTTTTTACCTACCTTCTGTTCTTCCATTAACGAAATGACCTACTCCGCCAAGCCTTGAGCACGCAAAAAGACACTTACAGATGTCAATTTAGTTGGTTTTACTCCTGCAGCTCCTCAGCTGAATGTGGCTCACATGCTCTTAATAGCAATGGGAAATAATTTTGTTAAACAAATGTTTGCCACCCATTAGTCCAATTTAAGGTTATACACAACTGAGCAAATACTGTTATAAAATATGGCTAAATAAGATAATTGCTAGACCAGTACAAAACATTTATGGCTCCATATTTATTGCCCAAGGTAAAAGGTTAAGAAAAAAAGTTTTTGTATTTTTCACATGAGGTGGTTGTGCTAACTACAATACCACCTATTTACAACTCAAAAGTTCTTGTTCTCAGTGTCTCATATGTCAATCTTCAAATAAAATTTATATAATAGTGTTTTTTTAGTCACACATCTTTGTTCTTTTGTTTTTTAAAGGTCCTTTCCAGGTATCTTTGCCCGTGGAAGAGGAAAGCGGCGCTTTCCTGCAGCCACTTATATCCCTGCAAAGAAAATTAAACCATTGGAAGTGGTCTTTCACTTGTTGCCTAAACAATGTGAGAGAAGTCCATCTGAAGAAGAGCAGATAGTCCACCTGCAGGCAGGGTTGGGTCGCAGGACTGCTCAACTATATGAAAGCACAACACATGATGAGGTAATAAGATGCAAATTGTCATGTTTGTGTGTCTATTTTCAATATCTATTTGGTAACTCCATCAGTTTGACATCTAAGAAATAAAAAAACAAAGTTATTACAATTATATAAGAGCACTTTTTACTTTTTATCCTTAATTAAGTCAATAATGAATATAATGTTTGTTTACAGCTGTGTGAAGCCCTCAATGTTTTGTTTCCAAAACTGGCAGCAGTTACTGGTGGTTGGTTGGTGTACAAGTGTCGAGGTGGGAAATATTGAGTTTCTATTCCAGTGCCATTTCATCACTTTTGCATATTGATACACCTTAAAAGGTTTTGGAAATATTATATTTATTTGTAATTGTATACATATTACATCTTAATTCCTAATAAAAAAGTTGGGTATCTTTTTTTATCCTTAAGATTGCTTTAGATTATTCTGTTTCTGATAGTACTCATACAGTAATCAAATTTGCCTTAAGTTTTTTAGTATGTTTAAAGTATTAATGTAACTATCTAAGTTTTATAGCCTAATCTTCCTTAAATGTTTTATACAGGCGGATGGGGGAGCCGAAAACTCTCTTTAGTGCAGGGGTGCCCAAAGTGGGGCCCGCGGGCAAAATTTGGCCCGCCAAAGGTTTTCTTCTGGCCCGCCGAGTCGTGGCTGCGCAAGCCGCCGTGTTTTTGTAAAACCCCTTAACCTCACATCCATTGTCTATGATGGTGAAAAGTCTATGACTGTAATTTACTTTTGTTCTCCAGATGGCGCTGCCACCCCCTCTCAACCCCATGCACTGAGTGTCTTCTTTTACGTTCTCACTGCTCTGCATACCGTTCTTGTACTGTCCTCTCTCACGTCCTCTTTACCGAAGTCTCACAAACACATAAAGCGCACCGCACCATAGGGCAATCCTTACATTTTGGAGAAGATTTACGACTCTAAGACTTTTTCAGTTTGTTAAGATGGAACGACAACGGCAGTGGCACACGGATAAGAGGCATTTTAAACAAAAGTGGGAGGAAGATTATTTTTTTGCAGAAATCTCTTCTAAGGCTGTTTGTCTTATTTGCCAGCAATCGGTGGCTGTACTGAAAGAGTACAATATACGTCGCCACTACGAAACTAAACATGCGGTCTTCTCCAGATACAAAGGTGAGGCGCGAAAGAAAAAATCGAGCGAGCTGCTATCGAAACTTCGGTCACAGCAAGCCACCCTTACGAGGCCATCGACAGCACAAGACTGCGCCACACGGGCCAGCTACGAAATTTCGGCGCTAATTGCAAGGAGTGGGAGATTGTTTTCAACGGGAGATTTTGTTAAGGAGTGCCTGTCCACAGCTGCTTCAATAATGTGCCTTTCCCAAGAAAGAGTTTTTTCCCAAATTAGCCTCTCGCGCAAAACAGTGACCCGCCGCGTTGAAGATTTGTCTCGGGACATTAGAGATCAGTTAACAGTAAAGTCAAGAGACTTTGTTGCTTTCTCACTGGCATGTGATGAGAGCACAGACATTTCTGATTCAGCGCAGCTTTTGGTTTTTGTTCGGGGAATTAACGCTGACATGGAAATAACACAGGAGTTGGCGGGACTTGAGACGCTGCGAGGGACGACAAAAGGCGAAGATTTGTTTGCGGCGGTTTCAAGAGTCCTGGACAAATATAACTTGAGTTGGGACAAAATGGTTGGAATAACAACTGATGGTGCACCTGCCATGATTGGGAAAAAAGCTGGCCTCACTGCTCTCATTTCCCAAAAAGTTTCAGAGTGTGGGGGAAAGGTAGCGCAATACCACTGCATCCTGCACCAGGAACAGCTGTGTGCAAAGACGATCGGACTGGCAGACGTCGTGCGCGATGTCGTTAAAATCATTAACTGCATCCGCTCAAAGGCACTCTCACACCGCCAGTTCAGAGCATTTTTGGATGAAGTTGATGCGCAATACAAAGATATTCTTTACCATCAGGAGGTGCGCTGGCTGAGCAGGCGGACTGTGCTCAAAAGATTTTTTGAGTTACGCCAACTTATCGCGGAGTTTCTGTCGAATGCGAGCAGGGACACACAAATCCCCACTGATAAAAGATGGATTTTCAACGTGGCCTTTATGGTGGACATCACCGACCTGCTCAACAATCTGAATGTTAAACTTCAAGGCAAAGAACAGATCATAACGGAGCTGTTTGACCACATCAAGGCTTTCCAAATGAAGCTACAACTACTCTGCCGGCATCTTTCAGCAGGTAAGTCATTAACATGCTGCACACAGTGATTGTGATTGTAACACGTGCTGCTCCATGTGTGTCCGTCGCTGTGATGTGTCGCTGTCCGTGGTGCTTACGCCTGTTTGACAGAAAACGTAACTGTTTGTCTTTGTGGGTTTGCTTTCATTGCTCTGTTGTCTTTTGTGTGCTGTAGCTTATGTACCTCATAGTAGTGCTAATTATACTAATGGACGCATTCTTATTTGACTTTGTCTCTTCAGGAAACTTTGCACACTTCCCCAGCCTGAGAGACGTGAATGTGGAGGTGGACAGGTTGCCAGAATATGGAGAACTTCTCAGCAACTTAAATAAGGAGTTTGATTTGCGCTTTGTGGACTTTAAGAAGACTGCAGGTGACATGGAGCTTTTTTCTCAGCCCTTCAGCGTGAGTCCCGACTCAGTTCCAGAGCATTTGCAGATGGAGTTGATTGAGTTTCAATGTGACACAGAGCTAAGACGCAAATTTGTATCACTACCCTTGAGGGATTTTTATCCACATGTGTCAAAACAAAGATACCCACAGATGAGAAAAAATGCACAAGTGATGCTATCTCTGTTTGGCAGCACCTACATTTGTGAGCAAACATTTAGTCTCATGAATCTGAACAAGATCAAACTCAGGGGGACCCTCACAGACTCACACTTGCAAGACATACTAACACTATCAGTGAGTAAGCTGCAGCCCAACATTCAGTCACTGATTAAGTCAAAAGACCAGCTCCATGTCTCTCATTAAGGATTGCAGTTTGCAGTTTTCATTGGAAAAAAGTTTGTTTTAGTTTGGTTTTGTTTTTTAGTTGAAAATTGCCAGTGAGGCCTTGCTGTTATGTTTAATGGTTTGAAAGAATGTTTATTTTTGTGTGTTACCTTGATGAATACAGAATCAAAATAAACACATTAAAGCATGTTCTTTGTTTTCTGCTTTTATTTAATGACATACAAAAAACGTACTGTATTTGGCTCACGGTCCACGATCACATTTAGATTTTGGCCCTTTGAGGAAAAAAGTTTGGGCACCCCTGCTTTAGTGGCACCTGATAGCACCCGATACACAGGCAAGATCTTAAAATTGGCAAATAAGAATGGCAATGCAACGTTATTCATAGCGCCCATCCAAGAAGAGCTCAGCACCGATCCTCTTCACCCAACTGATAAGGCTTTCAGCAGCATGCCCAAAGCCACATGTCAGAAGTGTACAGAAGCAGTTCCCCTTCAACTTCTCACAGTACACATCCAGTCTTGTGCTGGTGTGGATGCCAGTGAACCAGTGGTGAACAAATGTAAGAATTTTCTGTAATCTTTTGTAAACACACTGTGACTACAGCAAATTTAGAAACTAGTTGTTTAAAACTTGCCTTGGAAATTTATTTCAGTTTGTAACTTTTGATTTCTTCAGCATTGCAGCAATGTCCTCTATGCACGGAAATGTTTTCCACTGACTTCATCGAGGAGCATGCTTCTTCATGTGGAGAAAGGTAAATAGTAACTTCTTACTATTGAAAGTTTTTACTCTACATTAAACCTATTTGTCAGAAGTGTAACAGAAAGAACTATGTGAGTAGTGCAGGAAATGAAAGAATACTTGAAGGTACTGTCAGTGAGGAGGAGCAAACTGCAGTTCCAGGACCATCTGGAACTTCAACTGTCAGTGATGGTAGGTGTAGCTCATGGTTAGTACAATGCAGTAGTTGCAGAAGGTAACCTTTTGGTAATATTACTGTACTCCCGGATTATGGTTTACTGTTACAGTGATGGTCAAATGTAAGGTTAACTAATTTAACATCCAAACAAAAGTGATATGCCTTTAATATTTGACGCTTGACATGTGGTTTAAATAAACCACCACTTCATTTATTTATTTTTTGATTATTTTTATAGGTTGGCTAACCATCAGTGACCCCATAAAAGCCATGTCTGCATGTGCAAGTTTTTATCGCCGTACTCATGAAAGGGAAAGTCCATTGCTTTTGAGCATGGACCTGAGACAGACCCCAGCTCAACAGGATTTGGCCCTTGTTTTATTTTACAAGCGGCCTAATGTAGAGTGGGCACGTCCCCTGAATTGCAGACTGGAAGGTACATGTAAATGGATGTTACAGCAATTGTACTACAAAAGAAAACATATTTACTGTTTGCTCAATTTTTAAAACCTCACCTTTGTATTAAAGGGGATACTGCTGTTGGACAGGGAGTCACTCGTTACTTTATCTCCACATGTATGGAGAAACTGAAATCTGGATTTTGCATCAATTTTGGTAAGCACATAACATTATGCCTCCTTCCAAATCATATGAAAGACTACCTTATTACTTAATTTTTCATTTTAATGTCTTGAACAGCAAATTCCAATGTTACATGCCTTTTTGAAGGACCACCTGGCCATTTAGTTCCCTCAGCCTCTCACTTTCTCGTGGAGAGTGACATGTTCCTGGTGGCAGGGAGAATGATTGGCCACTCCTTCATACATGAAGGACCCTGCTTGTCTGGGCTCAGCCCCGCTGTTGTCCATGTCCTGCTTGGTGGGAGCCCTGAAACGGCAACCGTTACACTGGAGGACTGCGCAGACCTGGACATCAAAGAGAAAATCGAGCTTGTAATTTATTTTTTCTTAATTTTTGTTCTTAGGTTCTGAGAAGTGTCTTTCAATTTCTGCACTACACTTATTTTTTAACTTACATTTTGTGCTAGATCTTAACTTTTTATTTTATTTTAAGCTTGAAGGGGACACTGCACTTTCTGAAGCTGAAAGAGCAAGGGTTCAGGAATTGGCCTATGCGTGGGACCTTCCTTGCTTGACGGAGAGTAATAAAAAATGGCTTTTTGAGAAGCTGTTGATTCATGCTGTGAGTGAAAATGTTTTGTTTTTGGCAGAATCTTTTTATTTAAATATCATGGATGCCTGAGTATAGTATTTTTGCTCTTCGTTCTAAATAAACTACCAGACCTTCTATAAAAAAAAATTGCAAAACCATGATAGAAAATGTATGACATCCTTTATGAGAGCTTGTTTTTTTAGCATCATTAGACTCCAGACCAGGTTTTATGAAATGAAATGACAATTCTAAGTTCTCTACTTAACAACTGTGCCATCACCAACTATAATTTGCACTATAAAACAAAGAAATATAGAAACGTTTTCAATTTTTTCTAAAATGTTATTTAATTCACAAACAGCAAGTCTTTTTTAAACATATTTTGGCATTATCTCAAAAAAGTTCTTTCATACCTACATCAATAGGATTGGATAAGTCAAAAAATCTAAATATTTCCAAGAACTTCACAACCATCAACATGAAAAATTTGTTATTTTTGTTTATTCAGCTTTTGCTACATTATGAGATAGGGCCTGATTAACTTCATGTGAGTGGAACCTATGATGGTGCTTTTATTGCATGTAAAATTACACATTTTTACTTTTTTATTAGTTTGTTTAACTACAGTAATATACATTTTCCACTATTGGAAAGTACCGTTCTTCATTTTTCTTTTTAACGCCAGTAAATAGAATGATGATTAGCTGCAGTAATAAAACTGGTTCTCATTTCATATTGACATTTGACAGAACAGAAAGAAAGTCTGGGTTTTAAATGTGTGTATCATTTTTTAAACGTTTCTGTTTGTTTGTAGGTAATTGGACGTGTCACAAGGCAAATTAAACAGCTGAGACGAGGGCTTAAAGAGACTCCAGTGTGGACAGTCCTTACCAAGCGACCTGAAACTGCAGCCTTGATTTTTCGAAGTGAAGGAACAGGCGACATTTGTCCTGAGGTACATATAGGTACATATTTGCCAGTGACCTCAGTTAGGATTTGTACTCCTACCAATGTGGTATTGGCCTTCTCAAATTTGGCGTATTAACAGGTGTCTCTGGTCCTTAACCCCTGCGAATAGGGGGGGGGGGGGATACTATATATTAAAGTTAAAATTGTTGCAACGTGTTTAATACTTTTATCCTATTACAGATATTTCTTCAACGCATCAGTTGGCCAAAGGAGGAGGAAGATGAAGATGATGATTGGTCTGCTGAAACCAAAAGCCGCATTAAGGGGTATCTTCAGCAGTTCATTAAAAATGGTAAGTTTCTTTCATATATGGGAGTGCTACAAAAGTTTTATTTGGCTGCTATTGAATTGAATTTATAAAAAAATATCAATTCCAGAAAGAAAACCTTAAAATTCATGAATGAAAACATTAACATGATTATGTTACTTTTATTAGTCCAGTAAGTGTAATTACATCTGTTAAATACATATTTTTCCAAATTAGCCTTAAAGCTATACTGACACACAGTTTAAGAATTGTAAAGTTAAATTATTTTTGACAAATAAATTGAAACATAATCTTTATTCTCGATTTTGCTTCATTGATGCTTACAGGAACGGCAGTTGAATTGATGAATTTAGCCAAATTTTGGACTGGATGGGAGATTTTGCCTAAGAGCCTGTCTGTGGAGATCGTCAGAAGCAGCTATCCCACAGCCTCCACCTGCTACGAGACCTTAAAAATTCCAGGTCATTACAGAGACTACAGATCTTTCACATGTGATCTCCTTGCCTGTATTCAGACTTGTCATACAGGATTTGGGCTCCTGTGAATTCTTGGGTTTGTTTTATGTTAATCAAAAAAGGTTTTGTTAGATCAGGAAGTTTGTTGTGGCCTTGAATGTCACGTGTTTTATTGTTTTTGTTAAAAAAAAACACATTGAGATATTGCTCTCAAATAAACCACTGATGAAACTGATCCCACTGGCCTCTTGACAGATTTTTTTTTCCTTTATTGTGGAAAAAAATGTTCACAAAACTCAACAGCTGCAATGTAAACATCAGAGCCAAAGGAGTCTGATTCAGCTCTTGGGTCAACTGCACTTCTTAAAGCTGCCATTTGTTCATCTGTCAGTGGGCAGTTGATGTTTGGTACAACGACGTCTGAATGGTCCTGATGAGGAAGTCCACTCTCCTCCCACTCAATATGTGGAATCTCCATGCCCTGAGGAATGCAAGCCAGAGAAATAAATAAATGGTAAAGAGCAAACAAACCAACATCACAAAGTTATCTATATATTTGTATATACCTCCATGTTCTCTGGTTCGGGAATGGGATGACGTGCACGACCCAGTACCCACAGCTGGTTAGGAGTCATGTTACTTTCTGTTCTTAAAGGATGATTATCCCAACCACTGCAGAAAGTGTCCAGGTCATCCTGTATACGTGGTAAAGGCCCGTACACACCGGGACGAATTTCGCCGGCGATTTTCGCCGACGTTTAACGCCTCGTGACTAAACAAAGGGCACCAATGAGAGTGTGCACACCGACGCGAAAAAACGCCACGCGTTAAAGCGTCAAAAAAAAAAAAACGCCTCGGGTTCGTTTTTTTTTTTCGACGCGTCGCGTCGAAATCTATTCGACCAATGAGAATGGCGCTTTTGCACACGTGTCTGGAGCTTCTGAAGTTACAGTAAAACACAACTTGGGGGCGCTCAAACACAAAACTGTCTTGCTGAGCACACATACCAGCGAAGAAGATAGACGCCGAGTAGCGTCTACACTGCCACGAAGAAATAATGACGGACATTATAAAATATCCCCGAACCAAGCACCAGTTGGAGCTACTGGTGCTTGAAATATTCATGTTTTCTTTGTTTGATCCTGACAATCGCGTAAATACTTGCTCTTCTGAGTGAAAAGCGACTTTAAGAAGCGTAAAGTTACGCAGCGCCACCTTGTGTACAGGAGTATTTCTGTTTACATTAAGCGCCATCTAACGTCAGGGAATGAAATTGCATGTTCGCTCGGCTCATCGTCAGCGAAAATCGCCTGGGTGTGAACACAAAAAACGTGGCGAAAAACGCTGGCGAATAACGCCTGGCGAATATTCGTCCCGGTGTGTACGGGCCTTAAGAATACATAGTGGCAGCAGAAGAGGTGTTGAACACTCGCAATGCTGAGGAATCCCTCTTCTTCAAGGTGGTGGAGAACATTGTAGTATGTGCTGGTCACAGCAACCCACAGATCTCTCCAGAGCCGCTCAATCCTAGGTCATTACAAAAACAGTGATTCAGTAAATGGAGTATTCCATTATAAATCTTTTGTAGGAAATTGCAAAAATTGTGTTTTAAATGAACACTTAAACATGCACTGTTCTGCAAATAGCTTTTTAAATTGTACTACCTTGTTTGCATTTATGCTACATTTTCTGTCTTCTTGTTCTTTTTTTATATTATTCTTAGTCTTTTTTTCCCTCTGCTGTCAGTTGCTATGGTGACAAACAAATTTCCCACGTGTGGGATCAATAAAGTATTTCTGATTCTGATGTGATCCATAATATCTCAGGAAAAGTTATATGAGCAAAAACACAACATGCTAGTCCAAAATCACGACACACCCAAACAATTAAAAAGTGGTTTGGGCAATCATTTTTACATATGAATTGACCATTGAAATCTCCAGAGCTTAAACCCATACAAGATTTGTGTTAAATTTATAAATTTTTCTTATAATGAAATGTGTGCTAAAATCCAACTTAAAGTAGCACATGCTTGACAGTGCAGTTGTCCTATTACTACTTGTTGTACAAAAAAAAAACAAAACAACTCACATATCAGGTTCTTAAAACAAACAAACCTTTGGTTGTGAACGCTTTTTCCAGAAATGAAGCTGCTTCTTCCAGTGCCACGGACCGTAAACATAAGTTGTGCAACGTCTACGTTTTCTCCCCCGTGATCAGCACGTACCCTAATATAAAGAATTAAAAAAAGTATACAATATGTAATGGTGCTTAGAAAATATTGGTTAAATGTCAAATTGGAATTAAAAAATACCTCCTAACCTCAGAGGAAAACCAAACTTTTCAACTGCCCTTTGGAAGAAAGATAGTGTAGTTGCTGCCAGATTGTTGGATGCTGTACCAAGATACATTATCTGAAGAACAGTAAAAACACCATTATGAGGAATAAGCATCTAAACAAGTGTGTTTTTATTGACAAGTGTGCTTACTTTGCGTGAAAAACCATCACTGCCACCAAAAATGACAATGCTGTAGCTGAAAGTAAGAAAAAGGAAAAAAAAAAGTGTTTTTTTAAACCAAAAAAGTTAAATATAATTCAAATGTGTTTTTCTTTGTGCTGCATGGTAAGTAACATCAACAAAGCACTTGATCAAATAACATGCATATCATTTGCAACTTTACTTCAACGCAAACTTTGCATTAAGGTTCACGTTATCAAGAATATATAATTCAGAAATAACATACCGTATTAGTTTGTGGTTGGTATCTATGTGTATCAAGGACATGGGGCCTGGAACAGAGTACGTTCGTCGAGCAATGCATCCTAGATGGACCATACGTGACAGGACACCTGAAGTGTCTACACGATGCATGGATGCTCTGACTCTGTTGTACTGCACTCTATGTCCTTGGGCTTGCAGCAGAGCCTTCATCATTCGATACCCAGAATTAGGCTGCCTGGATTTTATTTCTCTGACACACTGATCCAAGTCTTCATCTGACATGGTGCTATATAGTCCTTTCACTGAAAGATCAGATTCATTCATACGTCTGTAAACTGTACTTCTGGACATACCCAAGAGTTTGGCTATGCATGTGACTGGAAGATTAAGTTCCAGAAGGCTACAAAGGTAGTCTGAGGATAGTGCCATTCGTTGTCGCCCAGCTGGACCCTGCTACCATTGCACAACAGCAATGCAACTGTTTGTTCTTTCTTTTTCAGAACTAATAAGTCTTTGCAGATGTGTCAGTTCCTCTAAAATAGCAGGACAGACTGTTAACTGACTAGACAAAGCATTTAAAAAGACATGTTCTTGAGTGCAAATGAAATCTAAGAAGTCCAGATCTAGGGGTAAGCGCTGAAGAACATGTTCCAAACGGGAGCGAAGTCTCTCAAAAATATGTTGTAGAAGTTCCTAGAAGAGAGATAAAGAAAAAAAAGACAGAATTAGAGTCTTGTTAAATCTGACGGACATTTGCAGATTTCCAGCTTGTATTGTCGATAACTCCTAAATATAGACATGAAAATTTTTATTTTGCCTCCTTGTAACCACTAAAACAGAAGCCACTGACTTATTGTTATGGGGTATGCCCCCGCCCTGCACCCGAAGGCATTACAGCAACAACAATCCATCCATCATTCGTTTTTCAAATTAAAATAAAAATAAATTGTTTTAATTTTATTTTCCCATTTACGTAATGCCGGTTATCATATCTGAGTTTTATTTACTGTTGCAAAAAGGAGACTTCTGTCCGCCGGCTCTGCATGAGTGAGCTGCTGGACGCGGGAAAACTGTGTCTCCAATCAGGGGATCGGCTTTGGGACAGTGACTAGTCACGTCCAGAAAAAAAGGCGGATTCTATTCCCACATATTTACCTGCAGCCAAGATGCACATTCCGGCGTTAAATATAAGTTAATCCGAACGAAGCTAAAGGTTTTTGACACGTAATAGCCAAACCCTAAGTTATTCCCGGTAAATTCGGTAAAGAATAAAGCACTGGCCACATGTATGGACTTAGAAAATTATGAGCGAACATTCTTTCATTCATCATCATGAACTCAATAATCACAACACAAGTAAAAGCACATTAGAAAATCATCTCGCTCTAATAGTCGGAAACCGCCTCTCTGCTCCGTTGTAAGCAATAACGGTCTGAACCCGGAAGCTGAAAAATGACACATAGTTCGCAGCGGGAAAAATTAATAAAATAAAATATCAACAAAAGATGCACGATTTTGTGCTATATAAGCCGACGTCAATAAGACGATAATAGATAGATATAAAGGATTAATTAATGACTCACCGATGAACTGCCTGCCGAGTTTGCTGCCATCTTTTGGACTTCTGTAAAACGTACCGAACGCTGACGTCATGTCGTTCTCATGACTTGATTGGCTGGATATCGATGTGTTCTTAGATCGACTAGTTGTGCTGGTGGCACAAAAGAAGCAGCGTCTTCCCCTTCGAAATTTTTTACATTGAATTTTTGGGAGATCAAAATCTTAGGGTTAAAAAATATTTAGAATGAAAATTAAAGGGTTGTAAAAATTCAGAATGAAAATTCAAAGGTTATAAAAATTCAGAATGAAAATTCAAAGGTAAAAAAAATTCAGATAGAAAATTCAAGGGTTAAAAATGTTCAAAATCTGATGGCACAGAAAAACTTCCATAAAAAAACACTCTGAGTCCAGCATCAGTCCTAGTATAAATGACCACTTTGTTAATGATGCCTTACAAGCCCTCAGGAGTACACTCGATGTTGTTGCCCCCTTGAAACCTAAGTTCGTCAGACAAAACCGAGTAGCACCGTGGTTTAACGCTGAAACTCGTTCTCTTAGACAAGAAACCCGTAAGTTGGAAAGAGAATGGCGCCGCTCCGGTTCAGAGCAGTCTCTGGATATCTGGAAACTTAGTCTATTAAATTATAAAAACGCTCTGCGTAGAGCTAGAAGCCAGTACTATTCAACCTTAATATCAGAGAATGGAAACAATCCAAGATTTCTTTTTAGCACTATTGCTAAATTAACTCGCAGTCAGAGCTCAGTAGAACCACATGTTCCTGTTTCTCTCAGCTCTGATGATTTTCTTACATTTTTCGATAGTAAAATCTCAAATATTAGACATAAGTTAAACCAAGTTATTCCTACTATCAGCCCAGAACAGGCTGAAGCGGTAGAAATGGAGGCATCCATAGAAACTTCTGTAACATTAGACTGCTTCACTGCTGTGGATCAAGTGGAAATAACATCAATTATTACGTCCTCCAAATCCTCAACGTGTCTGTTAGACCCAATTCCCACTAGACTTTTTAAAGAAACTTTTCCCCTAATTAATGATCCCATATTAACAATGATAAATACCTCTCTGGAAACGGGTTACGTGCCACAGTCTTTTAAATATGCAGTTGTTAAACCTCTTCTGAAAAAGCCCAGTTTGGATCCTAGCATCTTGGCCAACTATAGACCGATAGCAAACCTCCCCTTTATTACTAAAATCCTAGAAAAAGTTGTAGTTAAGCAGCTTTACTGCCACCTACAGGACAACAGCCACACCCCAGTACGGAAAATGCACTAGTTAGTCTCTAATGACTTGTTATTGGCTTCAGAAAAGGGACTACTTTCTGTTCTGGTCCTGTTGGACCTCAGTGCAGCCTTTGACACTATCGACCACAGTATTTTACTCCATAGACTAGAGCAGGAAATAGGGATCAGAGGATCTGCTCTCTAGTGGTTTAAATCCTATCTGTCCGATAGGTATCAGTTTGTTAATGTAAATGGCCATTCCTCTCAGTGCACTCGAGTCAACTATGGAGTCCCACAGGGCTCAGTCTTGGGACTGATCCTGTTTACGCTTTATATGCTACCCCTAGGAAACATAATCAGGAAACACAGCATTAATTTTCATTGTTATGCCGACGATACGCAGTTGTATTTATCCATGAAGCCTGACCAGAATGACCAGATAGAGAAACTGAACGCCTGCATCAGTGACATCAAGACCTGGATGACAATTAATTACCTCCTCTTGAACCCAGAAAAAACTGAGGTCATTATACTTGGTCCTAAAAACCTCAGAGATGCTCTGACTGCTCAGATAGTCTCCCTGGATGGCACAAGTATAGCCCCTAATTCCACAGTTAGAAACCTTGGGGTTTTATATGACGAGGATTTATCATTTAAGGCTCACATATCTCAGGCGTGTAGAACTGCCTTTTTTCACCTGCGGAATATTGCTAAGATCAGAAATCTACTTTCTAAGAGTGATGCTGAAAAACTCATCCATGCATTTGTTACGTCGAGGCTGGATTACTGTAACTCCTTGTTAGCAGCGTGTCCTAAGAGTTCCTTAAGAAATCTCCAGCTTGTTCAGAACGCAGCAGCTAGATTGTTTGCGGGAACTAGCAGAAGAGATCACATCACTCCTGTGTTAGTTTCACTTCACTGGCTCCCAGTTGATTCTAGAATCAAGTGCAAGATCCTCCTGTTAACCTATAAGGCCTTACATGGAATGGCCCCGTCCTATATTAAGGACCTCATAGTCCCTTAACATCCAATGAGAACACTTCGCTCGCAAAATGCAGGACTGCTTGTGGTTCCTAGAATTAGTAAAAGTACGGTTGGAGGTAGAGTGTTTAGCCACCAAGCCCCTGTCTTATGGAATAAACTCCCAGCTCATGTAAGAGAGGCAGATTCAGTTTCTACATTCAAAGTTAGACTGAAAACATTCCTCTTTGGACAGTCTTATTGTCAGGCTAGTTAGTATTCAGAGATTATTTAACTTAATGTTAATTTGTTTAAATTAAACTTAATAATAACTATTTATTTTAAAAGGCTGCTAGAAGTTGAAGCTGGGGTAACTATGGTGGACTGGGGTTCTGTCCTCTTTTCTCTTCTACTTCTACTTCTACCCTTCCTCTCTCCTCTATTCTTGATCATAATTTATCATTTAGTTCTCCATGCCTCTGGTACAGTGCGATTCATGTATTGTCCCTCTATTCCTCTCCCCTCCTGGGGAGTGGGAGTGCTTCCAGACTCCAGTTGGCTCATCCGTGCTCCAGTTCCTGACCATTTACCTCGCCTTTGCTCCCGCTCCTACACCTGGCTGTGGATCCTGCCTCTGGCTCATCTCTGCTCTGTACCTGAACGAGCACCTCGTCTCTGCTCCTGCTCCTGGCTGTGGTTCCTGTCTCTGGCTTGACTCGCGTCTTTGACTGACCCCCAACCACAGCTGGATGAAGCTCGTCTGCTGGACTTTATATATGTAGTTGTAGATTTAGATAAGTTAATTCTTCTCTAAGAGTTCTGGTAAATCGCCTGTCCGTCCTGGGGGAGGATCCCTCCTTCATGTGGGCACCCCTGAGGTTTCTTCGTTTTTTCCGGAATCCGTTTTTTTTGGGAGTTTTTCCTTACCGTGAAGGGGGGTCTAAGGGCAGGGATGCCAGTATGACTTAGTCAGTTTGTTAGTTCATTTTAGTATTTTCCTATTGAACTCTTTTTATTCGTGATCCTTTTGAGTTTATGTTTTACTTCGAAGCCCATCGAGACGACTGTCGTTGTGATTTTGGGCTATACAAATAAAATTGAATTAAATTGAATTGGAACGTCAAGTCTTCTGCCTGATTCCCAGTTTACTCATGCTCTGTGTTTTCAGTCTTCAGCCTGTCTGCAAGCCTGCCTTTTTGCTCCACACTCCCAAGATTTCAGACCTTCAGCAGCCTCCTGCCTGCCAATATCCCAGCCTCTCTACTCTACCCCTGATTCCAAGTTTTCAATTATCAACTTACCTGCCTGTGACCTCCATTTACTTTGCCAAGTGTTCTCTCAAGACACCAAGCAGTAAGACTTTCCTCTTCTGCAAACTGTGTTCGCGGACTTCCTCATTCCAATACCTGCTCTGGACTCTGTGTTCCCCTCCTCCTCTCATTCCTCATTACCCACAAGTCTGCCTCAACGCCCTCTGGTGTGAAGTTCCAGCCATCGTCCTGCCTGTTGTGATCCTCAAATAAACTGAAGTCTTACTCCTGGGTCTGTCATATTTTGTTGGTCCTCAAGACCTGGTCCTGACAGTCATCAATGCTAGACTAACCATTCTTTCTCTGCTGTACCTTTTTTAACATGTTCTTTTTACATAATTGGAACCGGAAGGAAGGCATTTTCTATGGGAGACATCACAGTCACTCTGTCCAGTTCTCTCTTGTAAAGTCAATGGGTGCAACACTAACTGTAAGGGTTAGGGTGGTGAGTGCAGCTGTGTCTGCAGCTCACTGCCCCCCTAGGGTGGAATGCAGAGACAATTTTCACACACCTGTGTTAGACAACTATTGGACTTTAAATTAACTTTATTGCAGAGTTTGTTTTGTTAACTGTTTTTTTATTTTATTTACTTATGACTTTGTTATTTTATTGTTCCTTCATTTTAAAAATATATATGTTTGTGGTGCTGTTTTTTTTAAAGGTTTTGTTATATCGTTGTAGCTTTTAAAAAAATGTACACTTATTCTCTCAATACTCTTTCCTTCTTATTACTTTATAATACTATTAGTAATATACACGTTCTATATTTGATGCCTGTTCAGTTCAGGTTGTTGTAATTAGTTAAAAAAAAATTTTATTTGCAGAAAGTCTCTGTCATATGTTTAATTATACGCTCAATGAACAAAAAATTGTGTATTTCCGAAACTATTCTATAATCAATCATTCCAAGAAAAAGGTCTTGATATTGGTAATTATAGTCCTGTAATTCAATTTGCTCAAAGGTTAAAAATGCCAACTTGATGAGTAATATCTTGCACGCATTTCTATAAAAGAGTTGACAAATCCATGTTGCAACACCATCTACTGTGTGATCCAAATAATAAGTGCAGGATTCCGGCTGTACGGTGGAGCAGTGGTTAGCGCTCTTGCCTCTAAGCAAGAAGCCCCCCTGGTTCAAGTCCCAACTGGGGGACCTGAAACAGTACATCAATGTGGAGTTTGCATGTTCTCCCTGTGCATGCGTGGGGTCTCCAGTTTCCTCCCACCATCCAAAGGTCAATTGGTTACTCGAAATTGTGAATGGGTGTGTGATTGTGGCCCTGCGACAGACCGGTTCAATTCAATTCAATTTTATTTGTATAGCCCAAATTCACAACAACAGTCGTCTCGAAGGGCTTCGTACTGGTGTCCCCTGCCTTTGCCCACAAGTGGCCGGAATAGGCTCCAGCAGCCCTGTAACCCCAAAATGGATAAAACAGTAGAAGATGAATGAATGGACTGAGAAACACATTTTGCATCATAAACATGCTGTGGATGTATTTAGTTGTTTTTTTCTTGTTATTCTGTGTTTTGTGTATTTTTTTTTTCTATCGGAGTGGAACTTTTTGTGTTTTTGTGGATATTTGTGTGTCTGTCTGTCTTTTGTTTCAGGTGTGATGCTGGACAGGTGTGGCTCCCATTGGAGCCAAGCTGATGGAGGCAGCCTTTAAAAGCACCGTTGGACCTCCAGACCTTGAGAAGGGAGCTTTGGTGCAGCCTGTCTCCACTGCAGCTTGTTTCTCTTCTCCACCTGATATGTAATCTATGTTCTTTGGGGTTTTGTGTTCAGGCCCACTCTGTGTAGTCTTTTGTCCGTTGTTATGTTTTAAATGAAGCTGTAGTTGTGAACTGCAGTCTTCTTTTGCATATTTTCTCCTGTTTGTTAGACTCAGGGAGGTTCATGTCTGTCATTCTTTTCCATTTTCTTTTGCAGGTAAGAGTTCAGATTTCAGTTAGGTGGGTTTTGTTTGTTCAGACATTGGTGCACTCTGAAGCACTTTTGCTTCAGCTTTATGTCACTGTTGTTTATTTATAGTTTTCTTGGAAAGGAAGTTGTCACTTTTGTATGAAGATAATCTTTTTTTAACTATTTTTTAATTTTATTTAAACATTACTTTTATTTTATGCTCCTCTAGTTCCCCTAGACATAAAAAGTGGCATGATACCTACCAACTGGAATGAGAGTATTATTTAGAACAGGGGTGCTCATTACGTCGATCGCGATCGACCAGTCGATCTTCAAGAGCATTAGAGTAGATCGCAGGACCGAGAAGATAAAAAAAAAGAAAAGTACTTCTTAAAAATCCACCAGCCAATCAAAATCTTCACCGAGAAGTATGGGACTTGATTGACATGCAGAACGGCCAATCGGACATCCTCTGATGCATACGTCACTGCAGACGCGTGTTTAAATTCACTGAGCGCAAACTCTTTCTGACCCGCGGCACATCATGTCCCCGACAGAAGACACCTATGGACAACCGGAGTGTTTATTGAAGCCGCCCCGCGTTTCTCTTCCTGCTATCAGCTCTGCAGTTCTCGCCCGATAAATACGAGCTCATTTAGGAAGCTGTTTTGTCCGAGCAGAGCATGACATACGATGGTTGCTGCTTTCTGTGTTTGTAATAAAACGCCTCATATGTTAATACGAAAGTATCTTTGTGTAATCTTACTGTGCAGTTTTTAATCATCAGTACATAAACAATAATGTTATATATATATATATTTATAAGTAGATCTTCAAGAAATTGTCGATTCAAAAGTAGCTCACACGCCAAAAAAGTGTGAGCACCCCTGATTTAGAAGGTTTACCCGAACTGACCAGATACTTGTCGTGTTATTACTGTTCTCATCAATTTGTTTCTGCAGTTTATCCGTCTGCTGATGGCTGGAACGGTCAAGACATCTGACAGTTTTTATGAACTGAAAACATCAGGAAATAAAACATTTTCTATTTTAAAGTCTAGAGAACAGAATCCATAACTGAATGATGAGCAACATGACGCCTTTTGAGTTCCTCTCTTGTCAAAGGTAACCAGAGTCAAAGTGAGCGTCCATATCTGACATTCTAGTGTGCCATACCTGGAAAGGATGTGGTTTTAAACAGCCCAGCTTAAAAGTAGACAACAAACGTAAAGATTAAAAGTCTCATCTTTATATCTCGCAACATTTCCTTTGCTGATCTTGCAACTCTGTCAGCAGCAAACAATATTTTTTTTATCCTGCAGCAGGTGCCCACATCTTTAAACTGATCTGTCACGGTTTCAAAAAAAGTCAAATATCTCAAGACAAAAAATGTCTTTAAAAGACAAAAACAAACCTCATAAAAGCGGATGAAGATGATACACTTAACCTGCAAAGACAAGACAGAGATAATAACAGTGACGTGCGGTGAGGCTAATTGCTGGTGAGGCACTGACGTCATCAGTCAGATTTACAAACATATGAACCATACTGAGTAACTTATTCAACATTTGATTGACAACAGTTAACATGTTTTGTTTAAAATATAATTTCAACATGTTTTTTTCATTTACAAACTGCAGCATAGAAAAAAGCACAAACCTTATTATCGTCTTACCTTTACTTGTAAATAAAGTCCATACGCCGCTCCTTCTGAAGAAAATGACTTGCCGCTTGCTATCACTTATTCTATTATTTTTAGCGTCATAATCTCAGGGCTCACTGGCGCCCCCTAACATGAGGCTCGAGAACTGCTGGCCTCACCCAGCGGCTTTTTTGCTGGCATTTAGCGCTCAGCACAAGAAACACGTCCCTCACATACAGTTATTTATAAAACAAACACTGTACATCATATACATCTGCTAAATTATGTAAACTCAGCTCATATAGTACAAGTGATTGAACCGACATACAGAGAGACAGCAGTACCGTCTGACTGCATAGGTATTCCACAATCCAAGGTGAGGCTCAGCGGGCTGGTGCCTCATCGCACGTCACTTCTTAGTATCTGAACGGCAAATGCGGAAATTCAGCGATTTTGAAAAGAAAAAAACAAAACAAAAATGTTACATTTAAATGGAAAATGACTGTAAAGCACAAATTACTGATTAAATATAATAATTGAATTTATTTTTTCTCTTTTCTTTGTCATGGTGCCTCTGTCAGACTCCTCCCCCTCTCCTCTCCGCTTGGTTCCTGATTATTCTCAGCTGCTTCCACTCACCTCATCGCCACACCTGCCTTCATAAGGAGCTCCAGGATCTTCATTCAACGCCAGTCCGTTGCCCCTAATGGTGCATATTGGCCTTCATGTCAAGTTCACGTTTGCTTCCTAGTTTCTAGCCAGCAAGTTTCTAGCCCCTCGCTAGAAGTTGGGGATAACAAACATCTACCTGGCCGGTAATGATTTTTTATTTATCCCTGTCAAGTTAAATCTAGACCTCCATGTGTATGAATTACGAGCCCTGGTCGACTCCGGGGCCGAGCAGAGTTTGATCGACCAGCAACTTGTTATTAATCTGACGATTCCCACAGAACCCCTGGAAACACCCATCGAGGCTTCAGGGTTGGGCGTTCAACCCTTATCCCGCATCACGAACCGCACCAAACCTATTCTGCTCATTTCCTCCGGAAACCACCGTGAGTCTATCCGTTTCCTCATTACTAAGTCCTCCCATACTCTCATAGTGCTCGGGTTTTCTTGTCTTAAATCGCATAATCTTCAGTTTGACTGGGCCCAGGGGACTATAATCAAATGGAGTCGATACTGTTTCGCTAACTGTCTTCTGTCAGTGCTTCCCTCTGTTATTTCTCCTAAAACTGAGTGCCTTAGTCAAGTAGATCTCTCTAACATACCTCACTGTTATCATAATTTAAAGTGTGGATGCCATGCTTTGAACAACTTTGTCAAATAAAAAAGCCCTTTAAACGCTGATTCTATTGATACCAATAGTTCGCCTCGAAAAAAATCCGAAGCATATGAATAATAGACATCTTTCGAAGGAATCAGAGATTTGGATCTGCCGCTAGAGCGCAGGCTGGAAGTGAACCCGATATGACCTGTGACGTAACGAAAGGCGTTGACTTTCGCAGTTCCGCTTCGGACAGCATGTAAACAAAACAGGTAGTCTTCGTTTCTCTCGTGTTTAAATCTGTTAATCATCAACATGCCAAGTCGTTGTGTGGCAGCTGGATGTAGCAATACATCTAGTGAAAGTGTGTCTGTGTATAAATTCCCAAAACAAGAAACGCTGCTGAAAAGGGGAAAGTTCAAGAAGGTGGACGGCGAAGGATTTTTCCCTCCAGATCTGCAGGAGAGAAGTCTGCGTTTTCGAAGGGACAAAAACCGGGACACAAACGAAGAATTTTGAACGGAGAGTTGGGAGGAGGATCTTGGCTTCTGAGTCGAGGAAAGGCGGGTGAGCTGGAAGCGAGCGAGCCGTTTTCTGGGTCGGAGAGGACGGCGCTGGAGTCGGGAGCGGAGGCTGCTAAGCTAGGCTAGTGTGCATCACGATGGATCACATTGAGGCGAAGTAGTCGTGTTTTCTGTTGTCCTTGGATCCAACTGGAGTATTTCAACGCACTCAATGTTTTGCAAGAGAAGCAACAGGCCTGCAAAGTTTTTTTTTCTTTTGCTTTTGAGGTGCCGGCACCATGAGTAAACTGAACTGTGTGTGTGTGAGCGCGCGCGCGCACGAGAAAAGGTTTCAAACAGGTAAAACTGTTAATGTTCCACAGTTGTTAATGGTATACAGTGACTTTGTTAACTAAAGAGTAGTAATATCTGGGAAACTTTTATTTTGTGACATTTATTTTGTAAATTGGGTTGAAAACCAGTGTTTACCTTTGTTTAGATTAGGCCAAAAGGGGACATTTTGAGTATATTTTAGGGTAAGTGGAGTAATTTAATTTTATACATTTTTTAGACTTACTGGAGTCTAGCCGAATCTTCATGCTGGCTATCGTCATCGGCATCACTAGACCTACTACTTTCTGCTATATCCTCCTCACTTTCGCAAAAGGGTTCGAATCGATACGGTTGCAAAAGTGACTCATCATCATGATAATCTCCGCAACTTTCCTCTTCATCTTTCTGTTCATCTGATGATAAATCGCTAATAGAGACGGTAGCATCACTCTGTGCTTCGCTATCGGTGCTAGCCATGTTGTCTGCCTTGTCTTCCTTTCGTTACGTCACAAACAGGGGGGCGAGAATTCGGCGGAATGCGTGAAGCCGGCGGCCGTCCTCGTTGTTTATATTGCGTTTTTCGCTATTTATTCTTTTTCGAAAAATATTAAAAACAATCGCAACATGAAATAGAGACTATTTACTATATTTTGGCTTATTAAAATAGGCCATGTCACCCACACTTTAAAGGCTGTATTCTGTAAAACTAAAGCTAGTGCGCTCCCCTCTCACAGACCTCATGATTGTGCCATCAACCTATTGCCCGGCGCTCCTTTGCCCAAAGGCCATTTGTTTAAACTGTCCGGACCAGAAAAGACAGCCATGGAAAACTACGTGCACGAAGCCCTCTCCCTGGGTCACATTCGACCATCCTCCTCACCCGTGGGAGCTGGGTTTTTCTTTGTTCAGAAGAAAGACAATCCCTCCGTCCTTGCATTGATTATCGAGAACTTAATCAAATCACCATGAAGGAATAGTCACTGCCATTAACCACCTCCGTATTTGATTCGGTCCAGAAGGCTCGCATATTTACCAAATTAGATCTCTGCAATGCTTACCATTTGGTCCGAGTTAAGGAAGGAGATGAATGGAAAACAGCCTTTAACACTCCGTTAGGGCATTACGAGTACTTAGTAATGCACCTTGGCCTCACCAACACCCCGGCAGTTTTTCAAAGGCTCGTCAATGATGTCCTTCGAGACTTCATCAATCGGTTTGTTTTGTTTATCTTGATGACATTCTGGTTTACTCCCACGATCTGGCCCAACACGAGCATGGTCCGTCTGGTCTTAGAAAGGTCTTTTAGAAAATCAGCTTTTTGTTAAGCATGAAAAATGTGAATTTCACTCTCCCTCCGTGCAGTTTCTCGGTTACATCATCGAAACCGGCTGCATTCACCCAGATCCGTCCAAGATTGAAGCTGTTACCAACTGGGAACCTCCTAGCAGCCGCAAAAAGCTCCAACAATTTCTTGGCTTTGCTAACTTTTACAGATGTTTCATCCGCAACTACAGCAGTATAGCCGCTCCACTCACACGGCTCACCTCCATAAAACATCCCTTTGTCTGGTCCACCGACGCTCAACAGGCTTTCGAAAAATTAAAGCAACTTTTTGTCTCAGCCCCTATCTTAATCCAACCAGACCCCTCACGTCAATTTATTGTTGAGGTGGACGCCTCTGACTCAGGGGTGGGTGCAGTCTTCTCTCAGAAGGAGGAGAGTTCTGGAAAATTAAAACCTTGTGCGTTCTTCTCACGTAAACTGTCCCCCTCTGAGCATAATTATGATGTTAGAAACCGTGAACTTCTAGCCATCAAACTGGCCCTGGAGGAGTGGCGTCACTGGTTGGAGGGAGCCGAGCAATCATTCATCGTCTGGATGGACCATAAAAACCTGGCTTACCTCCGCTCCGCCAAACGACTCAACTCCAGGCAAGCTCGTTGGTGTCTCTTCTTTGACCATTTTCAATTCATTATAACCTACAGGCCAGGCTCTCGCAACATCAAACCCTCTCCAGGAAATACAGTCTGTCTGAAAACATCCGTCGTCCATCCTCCCTTCATCCTGCATCGTTGGAAGTGTCACTTGGGATATAGAGACCAAGGTTCTTCAAGCCCTTGAGGGTAACTCTGACCATCCACCCGTTCCTAGGGGTACACTGTTTGTACCCACTAATCTCCGTCCTGACGTCATCACCTGGGGTCACACTTCCCGTCTGGAATGTCATGGGGGGGTTCACCGTACCCTCCATTTAATTCCCAGGAGATTTTTTTGGCCTTCAGTGGAAAAGGACGTTCGGGAGTACATCTCAGCTTGCACCACCTGCGCCCGGTCAAAGACCTCATCCTCAGCTCCTGCGGGGTTGCTCCATCCTCTCCCTACGCCTAACCGACCCTGGTCCCACTTGGCAATAGACTTCGTCACCGGGTTACCCCCATCGGCAGGTAACACCGTCATTCTCACTGTCATAGACCTATTTTCCAAGATGGCCCACTTCATTCCGCTCCATCAACTGCCCACTGCCACCGAAACTGCTGATATCATGACCAACCAGGTTTTTCGTCACCACGCCATCCCTATGGACATTGTAGCTGACCGTGGCCTCACATCAGTTTACCATACCCAGTCTAACGGCCAAGCGGAGAGAGCGAACCAGGAACTAGAGGCAGCTCTCCGATGCCTGGCGGCACAGAACCAACAGGACTGGTCCCAACATCTCGTGTGGATTGAGTATGCCAACAATACTCATCCCTCCGCTGCTACTGGGCTCTCTCCCTTTGAAGCCGCGCTCGGGTACTCACCACCTCTGTTTCCGTCACAGGAACTGGATTTGGCAGTGCCTTCTGTGCAACATCACGTCCAGCGATGCCAACGCATCTGGGCTCAGACGAAGGCTGCTCTCCTCCGCACCAAGGAGAGCAACTGCTGCATCGCCAACCGTCGCAGGGTGGTGGGACCCGAGTACCAACCTGGCCAAAGGGTTTGGCTTTCCACACGCAACATTCCCATCCAAGCTACCTCCAAGAAACTGGCACCGCGATTCATCGGACCTTATGTCATCGAGAAACGTATCAACCCCACCTGCGTCCGACTCCGTCTACCCTAAAGCTCTGAAGGTACACTCGTCGTTTCATGTTTCTCAGATCAAGCCAGTTCTGGACAGTCCTCTGTGTCCGCCGTCCGCTTCCCCACCACCCGTCGCGGATTCCAGTTCCTGGTCGACTGGGTGGGCTACGGGCCGGAGGAGCGCTCCTGGATCTCCCGCTCTCTCTTTTTGGACCCCTCGGTTATTGAGGATTTCTACTGGGCTCACACAGATCGCCGCCCTTGACCGCCTGGAGGCGGTCGTTGAGGGGGGGGTACTGTCATGGTGCCTCTGTCAGACTCCTCCCCCTCTCCTCTCCGCTTGGTTCCTGATTATTTTCAGCTGCTTCCACTCACCTCATCGCCACACCTGCCTCCATAAGAAGCTCCAAGGTCTTCATTCAACGCCAGTCCATTGCCCCTAATAGTGCATATTGGCCTTCACGTCAAGTTCATGTTTGCTCCCTAGTTTCTAGCCAGCACGTTAATGAACTTTGCTTTACCTGTTTGCAGGAAGCCTCTGTCACCACGAGCCTCTGCCGAGCAATCACCCTCAAAAGACGGATCCACGCTGCCGACTCAGGACTCTACGAGGACATTAACCAGTGACGCCACGGGCCGCAGTCCCTCTATCTCTGGACCTCCAGAAACTGTGCCTTACCTGTCCTGCTACCTCATTAAATCCCCTTTCCTCTCGCCAAGTTACCTGAACTCTGTGTCTCATTTCGAGTTTCAGCATATGGGTCTCTGTCGTTCTGTAGTCATGACATTTTTCCCATAATGAAAGGTGAGGCACAGCCTCACCTGCTTCTCCTGACTGCACGTCACTGGATAATAACTATGGAAAACAACAGTACTACATACGCTTAAGAAGACAAAATGAACTGCGTTCGGCCACATTCCTTGCAGGAAGTTGTGTCAAAACTGATCTGTGTCCGAAAATGGAACAGGGGGGAGGGGGGAGTCAACCAATCAGAGTGCAGCACTCAGAGGACTTGGTAAAGTTAGAAAGGTCATCACAGATTCGGACTTCCTGCCTCAAAAACTCTTCCAATAGACGTTCAAATGTGACAGCAAGTATCTCAATCATTTTGTATTAACACAGAGAGTGATCTACAAATCCATTTCTAAAGAAAAAAGTCAGCTTTTTCCTGAATTTTAATGAGAAATGATCTCTTCTTGCTTTAAATGCAGACATGCAGCGAGACAGCTGCCAATGGACTGTCAACAGGAAAATCATCTTTGTTGTAGCAGGACAAAAGGGTCATGAAGTCAGTACAGAAATTTTGGTGACAATAGCATCACTGCCCTCAGAGCTATTGAGCACCTTTATTATGAATCATATGCAATAACATTTGAAAAAATATATTAGATTAAATCAACGTTATTAATCCCCATTATCAGCGGGTCGTCTCGTCTGATCTGAGGTCGAAGTCGGACGTGGCAGACCGCCATGGGGCACTGTGTCAGCACGGAGACATCAAGGTCCATCGGCACCGACCAATTGTGGCCCTCCATGTCATTTCATGTGGCCCGCAAGAGCATAAATGTTTTAAATTTCTTAAAATAAAAAATTGTGTTTATTTATTCATATCTAGGGGGAATTGGACTTGAAATATCGGCTATACATTAGGACTTAAACACTGACAATATAACCTAACCTGATAAATATATAAAATGATTTATGCTATATACTAAAAATAAAATGATTTATGCTAGAGTAACAAGCAAACATATGTTTTCTATGCAACTGCAATTATCAAACAATGTACTGATGGAGTGGAAAAAAGCATTTACATTAAATAAATGTTCAAATAGTAGGGAATTAATGAAGCATGAAATAAGATTTTTGGTGATATTATCCGGGAAAAGAACTGCTAAAGCAAAACAAAATAGAGAATCTGAACTAATAAGAAAAATAACGATTATCAATAAATTAAATAATGTGTCTGATCTAGAACAAAACTTAGTAATGAATAAAGAATTGAATTGAATAAAGTATAAGAAAAAGCACAAGGAGCATTTATTAGATTGAGAAAAAATGGTTTGCAAAAGGCAAAACATGTACTAAATATTTCTTCAACATAAAAAAAAAGAAATGTTGAAAAGTTCCTGTCTATCAGATTAAAATTGGCAATTCAATAAGTGTCGATACAAAAAAGTTTTTTCAATATGTTCCAAAATTCTATCAGGAACCTCACACTATAGATATGCTTTGAGAATTAAATATTAAACTACTAACAATACTAAAAAGATTGGAAGTCAGTGAAACCTTTGAACAGACCGGAAAATTAAAACAGAGGAAGCTGAATATTGTGTTAAATCTCTTAAAGATGATAAAAGTCCAGGGAATGATGGATTAACAAGTGCTTTTATAAATTATTTATTGCTAAAATGACTCCTGTTCTAGCCAACCTATTTGAAGAACCTTTTAAAATTGGAATACTGCCCTCAACTCTAAGACAAGGCCTCAACAAACTCATCCCTATACCACAAAAAACATGCATAGAAAACTGGAGACCAATTAGTCTGTGAAACAATGATAACAAAATATTTGCATTTATTTTTTTCCAAAAGATTACAACAAGGACTGAATAACATTACTGATGAAGAACAATCCAGTTTCATGGCTGGTAGAAATATTGCCAACAATATCAGGTTAATACTAGACATGATTGATTGACTAGACATGATGAAAGTCTAGGGGAAATCACAACATAATGAAAGATGGACAGTAATAAGTTAAGGAACACAGTTTATTGAGTGCAAGACAGAACCTATGTCCTGTAAAACAAAAACAAAAATTACTGTGCTGGTCCCAACAAAAGTCAAAACAGAGGGGCTCGGCTCGGCTCGGCTCGGCTCGGCTCGGCTCGGCTCGGCTCGGCTCGGCTCGGCTCGGCTCGGCTCGGCTCTGCATGAACTCCCTTGGTTGAGGCCTCCCCTGACTTAAATACCTGACAGGTGCTAATCAACATCATTAGCCACACCTGCCAGGTGAGCAGAATGACAGGAGATGCAGCAAAGCAGCAGCAGCAAGACACAACTTCTACAAGGCACACACAATTAGTTAACGTTTTATGTTTCGACTTATGTAAAGAATTTGTATTTGGTAAAAGATAAAAAAGAAAAAAGAAAATTAACAGAGGACTAAGGCAGTGATGTCCTTTTAGCCCTTTGCTCTTTTTACTAGTTGCTCAGGTTATGGCCCTTCATATTAAAAAACGTCAATTCTGAGGTATTACAGCGTTAGGAAGAGAATTTCAACTTTCCCAGCTAGCAGATGACACAAATACTTTTTGGGCCAATAAACATGAAATATTGAATGCAATCAAAGGAATCAGGGACTTCTCTTGAGTCTCTGCTTAGAAATGAATCTGAACAAATCTGTACAGTTTCCACTGAGCGATTGTGATTCACCGGAAATAGACGGTTTTCCAATTAAAACTTCACTTACATATCTTGGTATAATTATCAATAAACATGACACAAATTGCAGTGATGTTAATTTCAAGCTAATAAATGAAAAAAATTATCAAAAGATATGATATGTGGCTACTAAGACATTGTTCACTGACTGGTAGATTTCTATTAGCTCAAGCTGAGGGAATATCAAGATCTGTCTATGTGTCTCTGTCTTTATAAATGCCAAAAAGTTACATAAATTACATAAGGAATAATGTTTTGTGTAACTTGCACAGTCATGAAAGAGGAATATACCAACATCCACAGGCCATATTCCCCATCTGATCATCTTTATGTGAAGTGTGGCACTGCATGAGGCAGATGATGGTCACACCAGATACTAACCGGTTTTCTGAATCCCAGATCCTCCCAATAAAAAAAAAAAAAACAGCCGGTTTTAGAGTGGCCTGTACATTCTGGCCAGTCTAAGGCACACCTGTGCAATAATCATGCTGTGTAATCAGAGTTCACTATCACAGATTTAGACAGATGTGTTGATTTTATGATAAATAGGAGCAAAAATTGTGTAGCATTTGTATTTTTGTTCAGTGTAGACTATCAACAGTCAGTCATAAAGTAAAATTGGAGGTAATTTACTGAAAGCAAGAATAGTGAAAGATGAGTTATGTAATTGGAGGAGGAGCTTCAGCTTTAAGAAAACAGAGAAGTTCCTGTTTTAGCAGTAAAAGAAGAAAAGCTCCATCATTCTCCATCAGGCAGCATGAGAGTCTGTCAGAGTCTGATCTGTTGTCTCTTCCTGAGTGAGTTCATTGATTTCTTTCACTCCTTTTCATTCTTAGTGCTTCAGTTTAGTCCTTTATTGAACAGACTAAACTGAACTGTTTCAGTCTTTCTGCAGTTGTTTCTGTTTCATGATCTTCATCTTTGGGATTTTCTATAGTGCATATATCTCTTAAAAATGTAATCGTTTTAATTTCTAGTTATTCAAATAGTCCTGAAAGGATGTTTTTTAAAAAACTTTTCCTAATAAATTTCTTATGTGAAATTTGAAGTAAAATCTTGTGATTTAATCTTTTTGAGTCTAAAAGATTAATGAAATGTCTAAAATGTAGATGTTTCTATAGATTTCCTCAAATGCATCACCTTCAGTGTCCAGTGTTCCAGGAAGACATTAACTGTGACTCTTCCTCTTTTCAGCAGCTCTGCAGGACAGAGACTCTCTTGTTGATGCAGAAACCAACATCTATGCAAAACGTGAAGGAGAAGACATCACTGTTAGATGTTATCTTACATTTTCAGGGAGCAGAAAGCTGCTCTGTAAGGAAACATGTGAAGAAGGAAACATTCTCATAGACACATATAGAAATGAAGATCAGAGAGGAAGATACAGCATTAAATATGAATATCGATATACTAGATCAAGTATTTTAGATGTGACGATCATTAAACTCACAAAGTCAGACTCAGGTTGGTACAGATGTGAATTACAAAAAGACTGGTTTCCAGATTCAGAAGACAACTTCCAAATAATCGTTACAGAAGGTGAGTTTAATCCTCAAAATCATCAAGATATTTCTACGTGAAAATGAATGTCTTTATATTAATATTGATAATACAGTTTTTTTTATTTAGTTCTGCCTTAAAAACTCTGACTGTTCTCCATAAAAAAACATGTCAAAAAGAATAAAGTGCTGACTCACCGCTTTGATTCTTTACAGCTTCAGTAACTTCAGCTCCAACCAGGACTGTAGAACTTTCTCCCACAACACAGATCTTCATTGAAATGGCAACAACAACAACAACAACAACAAGGAGTTTAAACTCTACATCATCCTCATATCAAACCACAAATCAAAACACAAGATCAGGTACAAGAATATTTAACATTTTTGTTTATATTGTAACAGTCAACCATTTAGAAAAAGCACATTTAAAGAATGAAGTTTAACTCTTTCAAGAAAAAAGAGTTTGTTAAAAAATGAAATCAAAATGAACCATAATAAGCCAAAAATGAGAAACAGAGTTCAGCTTGTGTCAATGTGGGACTTATTGATTAATACAATCTGAGACTGAAAAAACCTCTTTAGTCTAAATTCTGTTCAGAGGTAAAAAGTGGCACAGAGGGGGGTACCTAAATGCTTCTATAAATGATGAGCTGGGGTGAGAACATGTTGCAGAAACATGTGAGGAAGGAAACATTCTCATAGACACAGAGATGAACAGAGTGGAAGATAAATATCAATATTGATTTCTTGAATCATTTATTCCGGGGGCCTGTTTCACAAAGGAGGTTAAGTGTAAACTCTGAGTTCATAAACCCGGAAATCAGGGAAACCCTGGGTTTTCCGTTTCAGAATCGGAGGTTTGTCAAACCAGAGAAAGCAGAGTAAGTCAAACCCGTTTCTGAAAGAGAGGTAACTTTTACTCGGAGTCAGTATCCATGGTTACTTATGCTGTGAACCTAACCTGGTCGGGAGCAGGTTTTATTCTCCAAACTCGAAGTTTTTGCCGGTCCCCTCCCCTTTTTAAAGACGAAGCGGTATATTTCGCTTCAACCTTCATTGCCCACATTTCCGTCACACGGTCTAAGTGACAAGAATGGCTTGTCCTTTTTTGGAGGACCCAATAGAGGAGGAGGCTGCATTAAATTCGTAGAGAATTATATTTACCTCGTACGAGGATTTTGAGACCTCGACTCGATCTTTTGTCATTTCCCCATACGTTTTTGTTTGAGCGTTACCGTTTTTCGTTGCAGTCAATCACATATATAAAATGAAAACAACATTAGGTCTTGCTATGTAGATGTTTCATATGTCAAATATATTTATACTTCATTTTAAGCTGCTGCCATGTTCTTTTAATTCCTGCATGATTGCATCTACATGAAAATGAAATCAGGGACATTGGATTAGATTAATGTAACAATTACTTTTTGGAAACACAATTTTCTAGCACTGCTTACTTTCTTAATCTCATATAAACCTATACCACTTGATCAATACAAGGGTAGTGTTGCAGCGTGTGTGTGCTGAGCGGGGTGCGATCCACGAGAGACAAGGGGAGGGGCGAGTGCAGGTGCAGATGGTGGGGGGGGGGGGGGGGTGAGCACGGATGAGGAGGACGGAGAAGGTAAGGAAAGGAGAAGTCTTCGCGCAGCGAAAGGTTCAACAGTAGACAAAAGTTCACTTTTAAAAACACAATTGCATGTATTAATATTAAAATGACCAACGTTTGCAAGAGGGGAAAGTTAACAAAAAAGTCCTCTAAACATTACAGACGTTAAATGCATTTTCCCCCAGATTGGTTCTGTACACTATGCAGCATTTCATGCATTTACACCAGGAATGACACTTCAGAAGAACACCTAAATATCACCATTTTTTATTTCACTTCTTACGCTATTTAAAAAGTTATTACAGCCAATATTTTATAACAATGATTTAAATGCAAACTTAGGCATTAATTTGAGCAGCTATGTTTTCCACGCTAACTGTCTCTGTTTTGCAGATGCAGCGGTGTTGCTTTTCTTCTGGAATATGTGTTCATATTCACTGCAACTCTGCAGCAGCACGTCAAGTTCAGATGGCGAAAAATACGCAGACCTCTTTTTTTCACGGTTGCCATGGTGACTCGTGATATCTGCGCTCCATTGATAATGGCTTCTTATAGACGCGGTGCGCACGCTCACGTCCGAATCAGTCCACTCAGAGTTGATTGATCTAACGCGGATCAGCTGCTCTGAAACTGAAAACTCAGAGTTGTCAATCTCTCGATTGACCAACTCAGAGTTCAGGTTTGACCTTAGAGTTGGTTGAACCTCCTTTGTGAAACAGGCCCCTGATGTGACGATCACTAAACTCAAAGTCAGACTCACGTTGGTTCAAATGTGAGTTAAAAAAAGACGAAAATTGATTTCAGTCAAAAGGAAACTTCAACATAGTCGTCACAAACATCGAGTTTGATTCCCAAAATCAAGAAAACACTTTTCTATTCAAATGTGTCTTGTGATTCATATTTGACTGTAAAACTTTTGTTCTGTTATCAGGATTTTTAGAGCTGCAGCTGCTGGTACGTCTGGTTCTGATAGGAGTTCTCTTCATATCTTCAGCTGCTTTGATGATTTTCTTCAAGAACAGGAGATCCAAAAACAGTAAAGGTGAGCTCACATGAATAATTCAGTCCTCAAACTGTTTTATTTGGTCTACAAAATTAGCCATATGTTTATTGTAAATCCGATTTTATTTTAAATTTGGACTTAATTTAAACCTAATTTATTATGAACCTTTATTCTAATAATGTTTAATCACGTTAACAGAATTATTTTTTTCTTTTTTTGAAATTAGACTGAATAAAAAAAAATATATGAAACTTAGACTTTCATTGAGTTCTGTTCAGCAAATATACATAGTTCATGTTCACAGCAAGTCTGTCAACAAAGCATGAGACAACATAAGAAAAATACCATAAGAATTTTGATTTTTAGATGTTTTTATGATCCAATTTTAAAAATTGCTGATGTTATTTGCATGCATTTACATGCGACCAGCACAAAAAGTTATGGAAATTCATGTTGGCCACGCATAATACATGCAGCCAAGATTCACATTGCTGCAGGCTGGATTTTGTTGTTGGCCACACGTATTAAAAATTGAACTTAAGTTCCATTATCTGTCACGTACCTAAGTGTGAAATGTGTTCTCCACATTTGATCCATCCCATGGAGGAGCAGTGAGCAGCAGAAACAGCTGCGCCCAGGAACCATTTAATAGTTTTACCCTAACCGTAACCTTAATCCTAAATCTGTACGGCCAAGGAAAAAGTCCAGATCTGGCAGCACGTATTTTGAAAATTACGTGCCAATAGCTGTGTAAGACCTTCCCAGATTCTGATGGTTAAGGACACCAAAAAACTAATGTGCAGTGGGAAAAGATAATTCACACGAGAGTCTGCATGAAGTTTCAAATCATTGCAAAGGAAGACACATAGTCCTGAAGAAAGGAAGTGCTCTGCTTCTGCTCTGGGCTCCCCCATATATAGACAATAACATAGAGAATATATAGAGAATAACATAGGGAATATATGAAGAATAACATAGATAATAGAGAATAACATGGAGAATAAATAGAGAATAACATAAAGAATATAGAGAGAATAACATAGAGAATATATGGAGAATAACATAGAGAATGTATAGAGAATAACATAGAGAATATATATAGAATAACATAGAGAATGTATAGAGATTAACATGTGTAAATCAAGTCATGGCATACAATGTGTCCGTACAAGCATAAGATTAAGAGACCAGCCGTTCCTGGTGTAAAGGACAGTTGGGTCTGCATCCCTATGTTTCTTTTCTGTTCAATAAACCATTCAACAAAGACAAAAAACAGAGACAGCTTTTAGCACGATTAAATATTGACCTTGTCAAAAACAAAATATACGTTTATGGAAAAGTAGTACAGAGATGGACAAACTGGAAAACACCAAAACAGCTGCAAAGATCGAAAGAGATAAATATTATCAATTGAAATAATGATTAAAATTTTGATAATGAAGGAAATCATGCAGACAGAGGAAATGTATACAGTAGAAAAAGGTGAAAAAACCTCAGTGCATTCCAGATTAACAAAGACCTTTCTCTAAGATAGATAAAGGAAGTAGGAGATGTGCAAACAGCAGAATAGTCTAAACTTTTCTCATTTGTATCTTTTATATTTATTAAAAAAAAAATAGCAATTCTTTCTTATTGTGGCTTTCAGAGAATTTTCTTTCAGTCTTGATCAATTTATGATGAAAATGTCTTTGTCTGTTGTGGTTTAAAGTGGAGGTGATATCAGATCTGTGTGAGAGCCTGTTGTTGATGTAAACACACCTTTAGAAGTGTAATTAGAACGGTGTTTCAGTGTGAACAGCTTGACATTCATCATAACACAATTACAAACTCATATCACATCTTTATAAAGGAAAAATGTTATTATTTATAGTTTTAGACATAAAGAGAAATGTCATATGATGAAAAAAAAACATGATATATATATTTTCTTTCTTGTCATTTTATGTTTTATTTTTATTTCTTCGATCCTGCTTTCTGTAAAATGTTCTTTGTCATGTTTTTCAGGACCTCCAGTAGAAACTCAGTATTTCTCCATCACACAGGTGAGTCTGAATCTGTGTGTCATTCATTCAGTATGTTGATGAAAGCAGCTGATCAATACAACACTAACTCCTCTGTAGGACAACCAGGAGGACGAGGAAATCAGGGAGGACAGAAAGAAAAGAACTGTGGAAATATCTTCTGTCTATGCCAATGTGAAAGACAGTAATGTAAACTGAGAACAGAGTAACCCTCACCACCTCTAGACAAAGACATGGAAAGAGTGAAAAGGATTAAAAATGCATCAAGACAACAATCCAACGAATATATTTCTGTTTAGATTTTCAACTTGTCAAAAAAACAGAACAAAATGATGGTAAATGGTTTGATCTATTTTTGTAGCGGATTATTATCAGAATGAGCTTAAAGCACATTTCCTTATTTTCTGCTGCACCAAAGTGTCTGCTTGCTGTTCAGAGGTAAAGTTCTGAAAGTTCCCCTCTGATGAAAATAACGTTTTTTGAGTTTGTGACATGTTGTGTGACATTCTTATCAAAGAGAACGCATGTCATAAAAAAATATTTTTGCATTTCTGAGTACTGCTACTTTTACATCGCTGTCATTCAAACTGTCACAAACATGCTCAGTTTAAATTAACCCTTGTGCTATTTTTGATGACCCCACCCTTACATTGACGTGTTCTCCCTACCTTGACAAAGGTGGATAAAGGTGGAAAGATTTCATGTAATCCATGGACACCAGTGAAGATCACAAATCATTGAAAAAAAAAGGTTAAGAGCACTGTCTAGTGGGTCTAGATGACCAACTACCAATGTTAAAGTGCCTAGGATAGCACAAGGGTTACAGAGCTTTTGATGTCAGAACGGCCCAACAGCACATTTGCAAGCTCCCTGATCTGCTCCGCCCAGCATGCACAAACTCAGGTGCAGCAAAAGAGAAGATGTCATTTTCCCACACCTGAGATTTGTATATCTAGGTCACAGCATCTTCAATAAACATTAAATGATTTGATATCAGCACTTTGAAAAATATGTAATACCTGCAGCCAAGATGTACATACATTGCATATGTGACCGCCAGTGCAGAGTCGAGCCACCAAAAAAATAGCTGAGACAATAAAAGCTTATAAATTTTTTATCTAATTCACAATTTAAAAATTTCAATAGTTGCAATTATACTCTGACTATCTATACACAGATAAAACAACAATAAAAGGGAATGCAGAAACCAGGTAAGCCAAGTCGACCACCTTTGCAGGAGGGGAGGGGAAGAGAGGGGCCGTGGACTAAGCCAGTACGAGACAGCGCACCTCACTCCACTCCATGCTGAAAACTAAAACAAACCCACACACACAGTGAGACCAACGTGCCAACAAAACTTCCACTACACTAAAAGAATGGAAATAAACAAATACAGTGAGGGAACTTGGAGTGAGGAAAATGCTGCCAGCAGGGGCCCCCCTCACCGACATCGCACGCTCCGGTGCCCGACCCGGACCTATACAACAAGAAGAATCTGGGTAAACCACTCAGTAAATGCAACTTTAATTTAAAACCACTTTAAAATGTATAAAAAGTCGATCAGCATATATATGGCTTTCCTTTGCCCCTGTTGTCGAGGTCGGTGCCGGCTCAGGGCGTTGTCATGTTACCATGAGCACCGTGAAGCAGATGGGGAGCCAATGCAGGGATTTTAAAATTGGGGTGATATGAACCCGCCTCCTTCTCGTGGTGAGAACTCGAGCAGCAGAGTTCTGGAGAATCTGAAGGTTCTTGCTGTTGTTTTTTTGGAAGAGCAGCTAGCAGGCCGGGCAATAATTAATTCTACTGATGATGAAAACATGCATCAGCATGTCCATATTAGTAAGAGAGAGAAGTGGGCGGACACTAGACCAGGGGTGGGCAAATGTTTTGACTCCTGGGCGACAAAGGGTTCTAAAATTCATTACAAGGGCCGGATCATGACCAGATCCATGGAGTGTTCTGGTAATCCACCTTATAAGAAAAAGGAAATAATATGGAATTTTGACGGAAGCATTCTTCAGTTTTGATTGAAAATTAGCTCAGTTGGTAAGGTGCAGGACTGTCATGCAGGAAACCTCGGTTCGATTCCCAGGGGCGGAATTAACAATATGGCAATGGTAAATGGGGCAATTACCATAACAATGGAAATGGGGCAATTACCATAACAATAGCGAGCAATTAACATCACCCAGTGAGGGTCCTTGGGCAAGACCCTTTACGCTACGGCCTACCTCACAAACATGAGAGACAATGAACCACATGTCATGCCGGCTCAGACGTCGCCCGGCCAAACAAGGTCTGCGTCAGGTGCTGGGGGACCAGAGCACTCTGATGGAAAGTGGGCTACTGGAACAAGACGGAAATGGACTAGATGTGAGAACAAGGTACTGTTAGAATGCTACTACTCGAGTAATCCCACCCAGAGGGGTTACATGCAGAGAATGTGGAATGAATGGATGCTTCGAAACCCACAATCAAGGCTAACTGCCAAACAACTGGCCCAATGCTCGAACATCCACAAGCGGCAACTCCTATCACAACTTGAGATTGAAGCGATACAATACAATGGCAATACCCCGGGAGAGCCAGAACAACAGGTCAGAGAGCAGGCTATACTACACTCCCACCCTGAGATTGGGTACACAGCCCCAACAACCACAGTTACGCTGAGCGAGGCAGCAACTGACCTGAAAGACAAGATCATATCTAGATTGAACACATGGCAACCTCGACACCAGCTACAACGGTTAAGTGATGTACCGCCTGAAAGTCTACTGGAAACTGTGAATGAAGCATTGAGGGCAATTCCTACCACAACCATCACAGAAACCAATGAACTGGTTTACACTTCAGCAGCAGTGATCTTTGAGATGTTTGGCTATAAGAGTAACCATGGGAGAAAACAATACCCACCATGGAAGCAACGGTTAGAGGCCAAAATCAAGGCAACTCGGAAGGATGTGAGTAAGCTGACAGAGGCTCAAAGAGGTACAATGAGAAAGCAAGTACCTAAGAGATACAGCTAGATGCCCATACCTGAAGCACTGGAAACTGCCAAACAAAGGCTCCTAGCCTTGAGCAGCCGCCTAAAGAGGTACACAAGAGACCATGAAGCCAGACGGATAAACAGGCTGTTCGCAACTCAACCTGCGAAAGTGTACGCTCAGTGGCAGGGTCAAAACAGCCGAGCAGACCCACCAAGGCTAGAAACTGAACAATACTGGAAAAGTATATGGGAGAAAGAGACAGCACATAACAGCAATGCCCAGTGGTTGGTCTCTCTGAGAGAAGAACATGACAACCTCCCTGAACAAAATCCAGTAACCATCACAGTGGCAGACATCCAAGAAAGAGTCTCAGGTATGAAGAACTGGACAGCACCGGGCCCTGACATGATACATGCCTACTGGCTGAAGAAGCTTACAGCACTCCATGAGCGCCTGGCAGCACAAATGAACCAGCTGCTAAGAGATGGGACTCATCCCGAATGGCTAACAGAAGGACGAACGATCCTGATCCAGAAGGATCCCTCAAAGGGTGCAGTCCCATCCAACTACCGGCCAATAACCTGTCTCTCCACAACATGGAAGCTCATGTCAGGCATCATTGCAACCAAGATAAATAGGCACATGGATCAATTCATGAGTAACACAGAAAGGCATTGGTAGAGACTCCAGAGGAGCAAAACACCAACTCCTGGTTGACAGAACAGTCGCTCAAGACTGCAAGTCACGACACACCAACCTGTGCACAGCCTGGATTGATTACAAGAAAGCCTATGACTCAATGCCACACACGTGGATCACTGAATGCTTGGAG